>JAOVYX010021344.1:0-15872 GCA_035668315.1 Drosera spatulata
TCGATATATTGTCTGATCACACCAACAGCTTTGCGTTGCAGTAACGCCCAAACTTTCTCCTCTTTATCAGCGGGCTTTGTCTTGGTTACGATAGGCTCGTACAAATCCTTACAATAAAGGATATCCTTCATTCTGGACTTCCACATCGTATGGTTCGATGAGGTCAGTCGAATCATGCCACCAACGCTGGCCCCGTCTTCCATTTTAATTTGTGCAATAATTGAATCCGTCTCCAGTTAAATTAACCAGAGCTCTGATACTAGTCTGTTGAGAAAAGTCGGTGTGTGGTGCAGCAGAAATTGCCCAGCACTTTTCCCTTGTTGCGCTTTAAATATGGGATAAATAAATAACCCAAAAATAAATAGAGTCGACACCAAAATTTAACGTGGAAAACCTCTTTAAAAAATAAAAGGGTAAAAATCACGGGACCGTTGCGGTATCAAAATATCCACTAAAAAAGAATTACAAATATCGTCCCTAGACTGTGCTAGGGGATTACAATCATCAGGATAACTCTCACTAATTTTTCTTCTCTAACGGAATAAAAATTATACCCGTAAAGGATACCTCCTAATATCCCAAACTGGGTATTTTTCTAACTCTTCTGGTGCTGTTTTTGTATTTGATGTGTTGTATAAATTTTACTGTCCCTGCATCCTATTTATAGAGGATTGAGGATACCCCTTTTTTCTTCCTTTACCGCGTTAAATTTCTTTGCCATCTCTGTCCGATTATTCGCGTCTTTGCTCCATAAACTCCCCGCGTGTTCCTGATGCTTCTTTGCTTAACTTGGTGGAGAAAAAGGACGTGGGCCCCACGGAGGGAAAAAGAAAAATGCACTAGCAAGTAAAAGGAAGGAGAAGCCCACACGCCTACACATATCAATCACAATTCGCATTTTCCTCTGCGTCGCCGTGTATGGAGCAGAACGTCATGATTGAGCTTCCCAAGCATAGGCGGTAAAGGAAAAAAGACATCGTCAATCGCCTATAAATAGGCATCAAGGGCAGCAAATTTAGTATCACACACCAAACACAAAAACAGCACTAAAAGAGTTAGAAAAATACCCAGTTTAGGGTATTGAGGGGTATCCTCTACGGGTATAATTTTATTCCGTTAGAGAAGAAAAATTAGTGAGAGTTATCCTGGTGATTGTAATCCCCTAGCACAGTATAGGGACGATATTTGTGATCCCTCTTTAGTGGATATTTTGATACCGTAACGATCCCGTGGTTTTATCCTTTTTTAAGGGGTTTTTCACGTAAATTTTGATGTCGACTCTATTTATTTTTGGACTATTTATTTATCCCATTTTAATTGCATGATGAGGAAAAAGTGTTGGGCAATTTCCGCTGCACCTCACATTGACTTTTCCCAACAGACTGGTATCAGAGCTCTGGTTAATTTAACTGGAGGGCGATCCAACTATTGCGCAAATTAAAATGGAAGACGGAGCCAGCATTGGTGGCATGATCCGACAGATCTCATCGAATTATTCGATGTGGAATTCCAGAATGGAGGATATCCTTTATTGTAAGGATTTGTACGAACCGATCGTAACCAAGGCGAAACCCGCTGATAAAGAGGAGAAAGCTTGGGCATTGTTGCAGCGCAAAGCTGTCGGTGTGATCAGATAATATATCGATCAAAGTGTCTTCCAACACGTGGCCAACGACGTCGATGCTTTTGTCCTATGGGAAAATCTCGAGGCAATGTACCAGATGAAGATTGCGATGAAAAAAGCTTCCATGATACAAAAATTAGTGAAGTTGCAGTTTAGAGACGACCGCAGTGTAGCAGAGCACCTGAATAATTTTCAGGATATTGTTAATCAATTGACAGGTATGGATTTAAAGTTTGATGATGAGATGCAATCACTATTACTATTAAGTTTCTTACCTGATAGGTAGGAGACACTGGTGGTGTCATTGAATAACTCCGCTCTTGAAGGAAAACTCACGATGAACATCGTGAAAGACAATATGTTAAACGAGGAAATCAGGAGGAAGGAGCTCAGACCGTCCAACTCATCAGATGCTCATGTAATGGAGCATCGTGAACTTAACAAAGGAAGAACTTTTCAACAAGACGGCAAGTTCACTTGTTATTATTGTGGCAAGCCAAGCCATAAGAAAAACGAGTGCAGGAAGTTCAAAAGCGACACAGCGTAAGACAAGGTCGTTAAGGGAGAGCAAAACAGCGAGCCAAGCACCACTTCCACTGCAATCATGGATGAACCCTACCTCTTCTCAGATAGTGATTCCATCAACCTCACTTGTCCAGACTCAGATTGGGTGGAAGATTCTGGTGTCTCATTTCATCTTATTTCGCATATTAATTTCTTTTCTCTTATAAAAATGGTGACTATGATTTTGTGCGAATGAGAAATAATGAGACATCTAAAATTATGGGTATTGGAGATATTTGGTTGCAAACCAATGTAGGTTCTAGGTTACTGTCAGACATGTGCCCGACATTCGAATGAATCTGATTTTAGTTGGGATGCTTGATGATGGAGGTTACACTTCTCATTTCTCTGATGGGAAAATGAAGCTCTCGAAGGATTTTTTGCTGATTGTTAAGGGAAAGAAGCAAAGAACGTTATACTTGATACAAGCAAAGCTGATCAAATGAGATGCAAATGCTGCTGAAAGATCCTCCTCGATCGAGCTCTAGCATAAGAGGGTCGGTCATATCAGTGATAAGAATTTGCAGATCCTTGCACGTAAACAACTCCTACCTGACGTGAAAGGTATTTCTCTTAAACCATCTGTTGACTGCATAGCTGGAAAACAACACAAAGTATCATTTCTTTCTTCCCCTGCACATAGAAGAAAGAATATACTCGATTTTGTGCATACAGATGTCTGCTCTATGACAGAAAGATCTCTAGGTGGTGCATACAATTTTGTCATTTTCATAGATGACCATTCTAGAAAGGTTTGGGTCTGTCCCTTGAAAACTAAAGATCGAGTACTAGATATGTTGAAGGAGTTCCATGTCAGGGTGGAAAGATAAACTGAAAAGAAGCTCAAATGTGTCGGAACAGACAACGGTGGTGAGTACAGAGGTCTGTTCAAGGAATACTGCAGAAAACATGGCATCAGGCTTGAGAAGAGAATTCCCAAGATACCTCAGCAAAATGGAGTCGCAAAGAGAATGAACAGAACCATCTCATAAAAGATCTGCTCTATGCTCTCTAATGCGAAACTCCCTAAATCGTTTTGGGGGGAGGCGCTGCTGACACCTGCTTACTTGATCAACCATTCTCCTTCAAGTCCTTTAAATGGTGATGTTCTAAAAAGGATTTGGAGAGAAAAAGACGTATCCTACCAGCATTTGAAGGTGTTTGGATGCAGAGCGTTTGTGCACATCCCCAAGGTGAACGCTCTAAGCTTGATGGTAAGACAAAACAGTGTATATTTTTCGGCTATCCTAGTGAAGAATTTGGTTTCAGGTTGTGGAATCCAATAGTTAGGAAGATCATCCGAAGTAGAGATGTTATCTTCTTCGAAGATCAGACCATTGAGGACATCGACAAGTCAGGAAAGACCAGAACCCCAGCAGATGTCCCAATAAACTTGGATTCACTTCCTCCTCCGACACCGGAAGGCCAAGGAGGAGATATACAGGATGATTTTGGTGATGAGAAAGCTGATGTTGATGGCCCAGAACCATTAGAGGCGTAGGAAGAACCGGCTCCAGTATAACCACCAGCACAACAAAGTACGCGACACTGTACGAGAGAACACAGACCATCCACCAGGTATGTTAATACAGAGTATGTGATGCTGACTGATGGGGGAGAACCAGAGAGGTACAGGGAAGCCATGTCAGATCCGCATAGCGATCGTTGATCGCAAGCCATGCAAGACGAGATGCAATCCTTGCATGAGAACCACACATTCGAGTTGGTGAAATTGTCTAAGGGCATGCGCGCGTTAAAGAAGCGAAGACTGAAGACAAAAGCTTACAACCACGTTGTAAGGCTCGATTGGTTGTGAAAGGGTTCGGTCAAAAAAAAGGTATTGACTTTGATGAAATTTTCTCCCCAATTGTTAAAATGTCTTCTATCAGAGTTGTGTTAGGATTAGCAGCCAATATGGATCTCGAGATCGAGCAACTTGATGTGAAGACAACTTTTCTCCACGGTGATTTAGAGGAGGAGATATACATGGAGCAGCGTGAAGGGTTTCAGGTTGAAGGGAAGGAGAACCTCGTTTGCAGGTTGAAGAAGAGCTTATATGGTTTGAAACAGGCGTCTCGGCAGTGGTATCACAAGTTTAAGTCCTTTATGGTGGACAATGGGTACAAGAAGACGTCATCAGATTCTTGCGTCTTCATTCAGAAGTTCGTCGATGATAACTTCATTATCCTATTGTTTTATGTTGATGATATGTTGATTGTCGGTCAAGATACTAAAAAGATCGTTGCTTTGAAGAAAGCTCTTAGCAAATCCTTTGCGATGAAGGATTTGGGTCCTGTTAGGCAAATTCTTGGAATGCAGATCTTCCGTGATAGAAAGAACAGGAAGTTATGACTATCGCAGGAACGATACATCGAGAAGGTATTGGAAATGTTCAACATGAACAAGTCCAAACCAGTTAACGCTCCACTTGAAGGTCATTTCAAGTTATCAACGAAACAGTGTTCCTCAAGTGAGACAGAGAAGCAGGAGATATAGAGCATTCCGTATGCTTGAGCTATTGGCAGTTTGATGTATGCTATTGTATGTACTAGACCAGATGCTGCCTATGTAGTTGGAGTTGTGAGCAGATTCCTTTCTAATCCAGGAAAAGAACGTTGGATAACAGTTAAATGGATTCTAAGATATCTTAGAGGTACGTCTAAGTTATGTTTATGCTATGGTCAAGAAAAACCTGTATTAGATGGTTATGCAGATGCAGATATGGTCGGAGATGCATATTCTTGGAAGTTTACCTCGGGATATATGACAACCTTCGCAGAGTTACAAAAATGTATTGCTTTGTCTACTACAGAAACAGTGTATATTACAGTCACTGAAGGTAGCAAGGAAGTGTTATGGATGCAGAAGTTCTTGTTAGAGTTGGGATAACAACAGGACAGATATAGACTCTTTTGTGATAATCAGAGTGTTATTCAGGTTTTCAGGAATCCGACATTTCATTCGAGATCGAAACACATTGATGTGAGATATCACTGGATACGTGATGCATTGGATCGGAAGCGATTTAAACTTGAGAAGATTCATACTGACGACAACGGGTCAGATATGATGACAAAGATCTTACCCATGGAGAAATTTGACTTCTGCAGACAATAAGCGGATATGATGATGGTCCTCACCGTTCGAAAGGGGGAGAATTGCTAGTGGGATTCCCTTCGTGAGCACTAACCTTTTAAAAACCAAAAGAAGGCAAAAGCATACCTTTTAAATGCAAAGTAAAAGGAAGGAGAAGCCCACACGCCTACACATATCAATCATAATTCGCATTTTCCTCTGCGTCGTCGTGTATGGAGCAGAACGTCGTGCATGAGCTTCCCAAGCAGAGGTGGCGAAGGGAAAAAAGACATCGTCAATCGCCTATTAATAGACATCAAGGGCAGCAAATTTAGTATCATACATCAAACACAAAAATAACACAAGAAGAGTTAGAAAAATACTCAATTTGGGATATTGAGGAGTATCCTTTACGGGTATAATTTTATTCCGTTAAAAAAAATTAGTGAGAATTATTTTGGTGATTGTAATCCCCTAGCACATTTTAGGGACGATATTTGTAATCCCCTTTAGTGGATATTTTGATACCATAACGATCTCGTGATTTTTATCCCCTTTTAAGGGGTTTTTCACATAAATGTTGGTGTCGATTCTATTTATTTTGGGCTATTTATTTATTCCATTTTAATTACACGATGATAGAAAAGTAATAGGCAATTTTCGCTGCATCTCACACCGACTTTTTCCAACAGAACGGGTCAGTATTCTTAACGGCCTACTTCTCCTTCATATCTCTCTGCAGTTCAATTGCTGTTCTATGTTTAGCCCCATGTTAACTATCTTTTGCTGTAAGAAAAACTTTGTAGCATCTCCTTTGCTGATCGTAGTTGTGAAGAATGTTCTGATACTCTCTGCAGATTTAGCAGAACAGTAACGAAAGGACTTCTCCTGCATCTTGGCTGCGAAGTGACAACATGCTCACTTGACAAGTGCCTGCGGATTGTTTCCTCCGATTACAAGGTCGCTGTGCTGGACTTGTGTATGCCTGGAGTAGAAGGCTATGATATTGCCGTCCAAATCCGCAGAAAGTTTATGAGGCAGCACGAGAGGCCACTACGCCTAGGAGTAATTACCAATGGTGACCAGATTACCAGAGAAAGCTGCATTAGGATAGGGGTTGACAGTTGTATACCTAAACCAATTTCTGTTGATAATATGAGAACTGCCTTGTTAGAGCTCTTGGAGCGATGACAAGCATCTGAGGCACGTCGCCTAGTAAGCACTCGCTGCGTGCTTATTCCATTGGTTCTTGCCAATGAAAGAGCATAGAGTGTCCGGAGTTTTACGTGGGAATCGAGGTGAAGGGGTTCTAATTGCGCGCTTTCCCGTCGAAGTCAAACTGTCAGGACTCAAAAGTTTCTACAACGCGGCCATCTGATCATCTGGTCATGTCATGTAATTCCTTGCCCGACAATGGCTATTTTATGTGATCCATTTAATTGAAAAATAGTGTAATTTTATCCCCTCATGTTTTATGAAAAGGGCTCATCTGGCAAGTTTGTTTTGGTGATGTCGTTAATGGGAAATGCATTGTGCCTGTGCGCGCTCTAGATCTTGCGAGACTAAGGTGCGTTGGCTGGTTCGGGTCGATGTCCACCACCATTGTTCAATGCTCATTGTCAAGTGCTCATAGCCTAGGCGATGCAAGTTTGAGAAAGTGACATACATTTGGTACATTACTTAGAAGATTCAAGACCATGACGACTGCTAACGAGTTCTTCAACAAAAGGCAACCACAATCATATTGCCTTCTCTTTCATACTCTATCCAACAAACAGAACTTATATACAAACCACTTGACGCAAATCGTTTGACTTGGTTATACAATAACGAACTACAGAGGCCAAATCCATGAAGCTGCGGCCGTCTCATGCATCTAATAGTGGCGTGATCATCTACCAGAAACCTTTGAAAACCCAGTGGAAAAAACATAGATTCGCATGCAATACAAACTTTCCCCATGCCAAGTGAAGTCCACAGCTTTCCAGCTACTTGCGTATATTTCACAGAAACAGTGGAAGAATGTGAGGCTGAAGAGAACAATGCATATTAATAGACCATGCGAGCTATTGCCATGCAACTCCCTGTGTTGTTACCCCGGCTCGAGCTTCAGCTAGTGAGACAGCCATGGCTAGCATCATCTGCTCCTCGAAGCTTTCCGGGATTACATTGCTCGGAGTGGACTGATAGGTGTTCTGTGCACTGTATGATAGTTGTGGTGGCGGCATTGGCATAGGCATATGCTGAACATAACCATGTTCTGTCGCAACGGAGCTTGAATAGCAAGCTCCAGTAATTTCATATGACGGCGGAAGTGGCGGTGGAGGAGGCGGCAATGCAGCAGCTGAGCCACTGTCATCCAGTTCATCTGAGCTTGCGTAGCTGGTCCCGGCCTCTGCAACGTCAGATCTGTGATCTGATGGCCAATCTCCCAAGGTCATTCTTGGCTCATTGCTTGAGTTTACATGAGAATATTCTGTCGGGAGGTAAGCCCCTTGAACCTGTCTTGCTCTGCCGGACAACATCCTTGCAATGGGAGGAAAGTTTTGGTCTGAATTAGTACCAGCATAGTCTCCGGGGGATATTTCACTGATTTGTTGGCGCTCTGCAAGCGCAGCAATAGCACAAGCGAGTCCACCAGAGGGGGATGATGAAGAGTTAGGCGAGGGAACTGTGGCAGCAGCATATTGTTCAGGAGGAGCATCGCTACTGGAAGCAGGCTTTCTTCTTCCCTTCTCCTTAAGGCATCGAAGAAAAAACAAATGCTAGCCAGTAAGAAATTATCTTATTCTGCTGATATGCTAAAGACTAGCAAAACCATCAATTCAAGAAAATATTTCAGCGTGTAAAATTATGAACGCAATGACCAGCTCATTGAGTACTATCCTCCTTTAACTCTTTTTTTCCATCCACAGGAATGCAGAAATGTATGAACTTATATCCCCACTCTGATTGGGATATCTTAGCAATGCGAATGTACATTGGCGCTAAGCATCCAACAGAACAAGTTTCTAGTCCTCATCATTTTAACAAAAACATCTCACTGCTCACCACATTAGAAATCTGATATATCAAACTTTGCCTACTGTCGCACATCAGTAAATCACCAAAATATACCCTTGTGGACTTGCCAGCCTCCAGTTAGACCAGCACCACAAATTGTTGTGGGAATCAATGAGGCAAGATGCTGGGTTTGATTTAGTAATTGTTTTATCACTATCAATAAGAAATATTTTGCATTATGGTGTTATAGCCACAATCCTTGTATGACTGCTTACGCTTCCACCGTAACCTATTTGCTTCTTTCCTACCCTTTCCATTTACTCAGTTCCAGGTGGACACATCAACAGGTAATACAATCCCTCCTTTATACCAGTAACCACTTATAATTTCAAGAAGAGATATAGAACAGCTACCCCTCCTACATTCCAAAGATGGTAACCATGCAAATCGCACACAGAAGATAATAGCAAGTTCGTTAAAAATACCTGAATTGAGAGCCAAATTGCTTCCATCACCATGATATCCTCAAGATCCAGGTCAAATTCACCATCCCTGCACCAAAACGGTTTTTCAGCAAAATATGCAATTACATATTGCTAAAATGATTAGTGCCTACTCAACCAAGAGAAGTTAAATATAGATAAGCTAAAACTGATGTCGGAAGGCCACAAATTGGAAAAAAGAAATGAGGATGAAAAAGTCAATCAAGACATCAATTTCTATTTCCATCAAATAATGGCGATTCTAAAAGTTTGAAAAATATAAATAAACAAGAACATCAAAATCTTTGAAAAAAGGAAGCTCAAAATCTGGATTTGACTATAATAGTAAGCCTCTGGATTCATGTTGGAAACCTCAAGCCACATAAAGATGTGTTTTTAATGATTCAAGTATAAGTCAGCTAGTCACTACCACGGAAAGAAAAAAGGGCCAAAATTTTCATGGAATTAAAGCTTTCACAATTGTTTTGTAGTGATCAACTTCTTAGAAAACATTATTTCTAGATGTAGTTATTTCCATGTTTTAATGTTCTGTTATTTCGTATAGACTGCTCCAAAAAGAATAGAGTTTGGGTTTGTGAATAGCGTCTCAGTCTCCTTTCTTGAAATATTATTTCTACACAAAATTAGTTCCATATTATAATGCTTTTCGATTTCTTTGGGAAATCTTTATAAATATAAAAAAGTTCTCTCGATGAATAATATTTCATTCTTCTCTGTTACTAGGATAGTACTATTTTGCTTTTTCCAACATTCTCATATTGACTTGGACAACCCCAGCAGAATCCCCCTGGACCAATTCGGTATATCAATACAAGACCGGATGCAATAGAAACTTCTAATAAAAAGCTGATTAAGTTCTGTACCTCCTCTCATATCGTCATGAAATCAGTCTAGAAAATACTAGCACTTAAAAAAAATGCAAATGTCCAACATTCATTTTCATCCCTATTTCAGATAACTTAATGTGGTCATATCATCAAGAAATAAGCATTTTATTTCGCAACACGAAGATGAAAACCTGAGAAAAACCAACGAATTACCTGTTCTGCCTGAGGCTTTGAGTTTGTCTATGTTCTGTAACAGCACGAGAGTCTTGAGAAGAAACGCCTTCCAGACTCTCTGTAACAGTAGAAGTCATACCCTCTGCATCCGCCACTCCTATCACTTCGCTTGAAGAACATATTTCATGGCCTCTATTTATTCTCTGGTCCTCCTCAAGAAGCTCTTGTTGTTGCATCCTTATCTTGGCTTCTATCACCTTTTGTTCTTCCTACAAAAACATGGAACCCAAAAAAAAAAAAAGAAAAAAAAAAGGATATGAATACTTGAAAGTTCTAAATAAGAAATACAAAAGAAAAAGAAGAAGAATAAGACCGAATCCTACAATTTGCTCCAGTCCCTTCTCCTCCTTTGATTTCACACCTCGATACTCCACAGCATAATTTGAGGTTTTACAAAAAGGGCATCTATCAAGGTTAAGAAATTCATCCTTCAAAGAACCTCAAAATAAGTAGAATGCAATTGCCATATGGACCATGATATAGTTGTGATAAGGATACTGGGTAGGTCGAGCGGAATTCGGATTCTTCATTTGTAAAAAGCACTCTGTCACAAGTCAGATAAACACATGAACAAAACACACAACAAGCATTTGCCTAACGTGCTATACATTTGAACAAGTTCCCAAAACATACCTGTACATATGCTTTTCATGCAACATCTTGAACGATTAAGTGTTGGATAGTACTAAAAGATCAAAAGCAAAGGGTCAGAGAAACTGTAGTTCATACAGACACATGACTCTGAGAAATCACCGAACTTCGAGCAACTTGATAAATGTAAGCAATAAAACCTCAATTCCGCAAATCAGTGATACCTACAGAAAAATGTATGACACATTGGTTGACATCCGAATTTGCACACATCATATCAGTTCATATCCAGACCCAGTTACTATCTTAC
Organism: Drosera spatulata; assembly: GCA_035668315.1. Taxonomy (NCBI): domain Eukaryota; kingdom Viridiplantae; phylum Streptophyta; class Magnoliopsida; order Caryophyllales; family Droseraceae; genus Drosera; species Drosera spatulata. The sequence goes on from JAOVYX010021344.1 coordinate 10,732, forward strand.
AGACTTAATTTAGCCGCGTGGCTTAGATGAATGTATTTCTCTATAGCAGAATATTTACATCTCCCACTAATTCCAGTCCATAGGAACTTGTAATAGGTCCTTTCGACTACTTGCCAATTACTCAATTTATCACAATTCACAAGGCCCTCTCTTGTCCATAGACACCTTCTCTAACAAATCAACACCAAATTAGACGGTTAATGCGAGATTGACAATCACATAGTCAATGACTCATTTCTAAAGAATGATCTTAATCTGTTGTTCAAAAGCTATTGTCAAATTTGTTTAGATCGTGATACAAATTCTGGATGAAATCAACCTACCAGCACCATAGACGCTTAGTACAAACTGCTTCATAATTCGCAAAACAAAATCATCTACAAAACCAAGCAAGAGAAAGAAAACACAAAATAACATCCAACAAACCCACCAGGAAACAAATGGGGCACTCCTCAAGCAATCCGCAATTGCACTCATCCCCACCAGGATAACACGGCGCAAGCTTCGACTCGAGAATCAGCTTCCTCAGCTTCTTGTAATCGACATCCTTGACCTGATACAACCCTTGCGGCCTCGTATACTTGTCCTCCACCACCTGCCTCCTCCTCCCCAACTTATTCCCCATCAATCACCAAACCCACAACACAACACAATCCCCAATCTCCACCTCACTTAACAAATCCCCCTCAACTACCTCATCATCACCACAACACACACACACAGGTCAACAACAAAACCCCTAATCAGAACACGATAATACACTGATTCAAATTCGAGTCCATATCTGGTCAGAAACAAACCCTAATCATCATCAAACAACAACAACAACAACAATAAGAATTGAGAATTGATTAAAGATAATTATTGAATTGCGGTGAAATTGGATCGAACCTGAGAGGAGCGGCGGCGAGGGAGGCGATGGTGGTGGAGTGGGAGAAGAGAAAGGAATGGAATGGGAATCTGATGGGGTGAGTTGAATGAATGAATGAATGATAGAATTGTACAAACTGGCAAGTTTTGAGGAATGTGACAAGGAATTTTGTACAAGAGTGATGATGTAATGGGAATTCAAGGTAGGTGAACCAGTTTGACATAAGAACATTGGAGATGTCATACTGCAATAATTGTTTCTTTTTTCTCTTGGGAGATAAAGATAAAGTTCAACACTTGTGATCCGTAGGTATTATCCCTAGTGAAAATGTGATTATAAGGTGAAGTGATTCTTATTCATAATGTGACAACTGGGGGAACTATTTCCATTTTGAACTGATTTGAGTCTATTAGATCGTTATTGAAGCACTATCCAATCCCTTTATGGAACATAAACGTACTCGTTTTGGTTCAAAGCATGTGCTCCCTTGATCCTATATTAATTAAGATATTTTAATCTGATATTAAAATTTATATATGTATTGAATTTACATAGATTTTAATAGAATTTTTTTAATGATGTTTAGTGTAATGGTTGAAAGAAAAGTTAATGAGATTTATTTGATATTTTTTATGTCAAAATATTTAAAAAAAAGATATGATTTCAATTATTTTGGAATAATACAACAAAAAACATTTCGATTAATATAAAATAAAAAAATAATAAGAGTATTTTATTTATAAAAATGATGAAATATAAATAGTTATATCTATGTCCTAGATTACCAAAAAAAGAAAAGAAAATAAGGTTGAACACCCTCAGGAATTCCATTAGCAGCAATGTCATTTTATATCTCCACTTGGGTTAAGTCGGATCCAACAGGTGTGAAGTTTTCTCATGATCATTTTTAAATCTCAAATTTAAAGGTAATTATTGGACAACGACTTGATTCAATATACGGATTTATATGGATTGAATTCATGTGGAATTTGATGGAAAAAAAATATTTTTTTGATAATAATGGAGTTTATCGTAATAATTATGAGAAGAAATGATGGGTATATATGATGATTATTTTGATATTTTTTATATAAAAATTTATTAAATATGATATATTATACATATTTTAAAACGATTTAATAAATAAATATTATATATATTATAAAACGGATAGAGTGGAACGAATCTTTGTGAAGTTTTGTCATGATCTCTTCCTTATTACCGATTCTCAAGCTCATGATTTCATTCAACACAGTTAAGCTCATCACCCATCGAACGAACTAGACCATCGGATGCATGGGAACAATGTTCTTACAAAGAAACATAAAAACTTCATTTTTTGCGTAAAAAATTATTATAACATACACATATTTTTTAATTATTTTATATGTATTAATATAAAAATTCGTTTTTTTATCAAATAATGTTTGATCGTTCCATAACACATATAATTAAATAATATATAACAATACTCTCTTCGTCCTACATAAATTACGATGTATTGATTTGACATAGATATTAAAGAATCTATTGACTTTGTGATATTTTATCTTGATACGAGTGGGTGGAGAGAGAAAAAAGAATTAAAAAAAGATGATGTAATATAAAATATGAATAATTTAAAATTTTTACGATTTTAAATATACGAAAATATTATATGAGATGTTTATTTTTAATAATTTATCGTAATTTATCAGACACGAAGATAATATAATTTAAAATGATATGGGCTTGTAGTTACTGCAACCAAGTAACACTCACAAATTTTGAAAAGAAAATGATCATTTAAAAAAAAGTTTAAATTTGAAAATTAAGGGGAAAAAATTAAAAATGATTTTGTGAGTGGGATTACTATCAATAGAACTATAATTGTTGTAACCTCTTTTCCCGATTAGCTTAAACAATCATTTTTGTTCAATTATAAATTTACCTAAAATGGTTTTTAACCATTTGGATCAAATCTTGTTTAGACGATGATAAAAATCATAATCTTGTTTAGCGCTGTATTGGATATAGGATGGTTTAACCCAACTTCATCATAACTCCAATTCTCTCCCACTCTTGTTCCTTCTTGTTCCACACACCCAAACCTCATCTAATTTTCCTCCTCCCCTTTCGCTTATCCTTTCTTCTCACCACTCTCCCTCTCCTCTCTTCCCCTCTCCTAATCCGTACAACAATGGCGACCACCACCACCATACCCCTCACCCTCACCACCCTCTCCCCCCTCTCTTTCTCTTCCACCAAACCCTCACATACCACTCTCAAACCCAATCATCTCCCCCTCTTCACCCAAAAACCCCTCACTCACCGCGCCATCCATCTCCGCCCTATCGCCGCCGTCGACGCACCCGAAAAGATCTCATCCCTCGGCACCACAATCTCGTCCCTCACGCTCGAGGAAGCCCGTCTCCTTGTCGACTACCTCCAAGAAAAACTCGGCGTCTCCGCTGCCTCCTTTGCCCCCGCCGCCGCGGCCGGCGCAGTCGCTGCACCGGCTGCAGCGGAGGCTGCGGTGGTGGAGGAGAAGACGGAGTTCGACGTGGTGATAACGGAGGTGCCGGCGAACGCGAGGATCGGGGCGATCAAGGCGGTTAGGGCGCTGACGAATCTGGCGTTGAAGGAGGCGAAGGATTTGATCGAGGGGTTGCCGAAGAAATTTAAGGAGAAGGCCACGAAAGAGGAGGCCGAGAAGGCGAAAAAGGAACTGGAGGCTGCTGGTGCGAAAGTTGAGATTGTTTAGTGCAAGGTTGTATCAAATTCGGTGTTTGTGACATTGTTGGGATTTTGTTGTGTTTTCTTTTGTTGTATTGTATTTGAGGATTTGGGAGTTCGATGAATGTGATTGTTGTAGCTTAATGTACACTATTAAAGCCTTGATAGTGTGTTTGTTATCCTTTTGTGTTTGTGGAGAAGGATTGATTCTGTGATAAACGACCATTCTACTTAAACATGCGGTTAGGGGTCGAACACACGGTGAAAGCATTGGGGGACAGCCTCCATGTGTTACAATAGGAATAAGATTGTGTACTTCTGGTGAGGATTATGAAGGTCGGCTTTGTCTTTGCCTTTGGAATTGGTGAGATGGAATCAAAGTGGTAAATTGAAGCCTTGGGTAGTCATAAGATTGTGTGGATCATGGATAACTGCCCTGAGGAGTCAACTAGCTAGATGAAAGATTCGAGGGGAAATGGACGGAAATGACCAATCGATCCGATGGATCCGAGTATCAATGACCCGATTGAGGTTAAGTAGCAGTGAGTCGGCAGAATAAGCCTATTCTGACATGTTGCTCATGACTTTAGTCTGTTTAGATTGGTGTTGTTTTGATTGAGTTGCAGTTGATATCTGACTGTGTGTTAGCAGTGCAATGTGGATCATCTGGTTTTGTTGTGAGGGGAAAAAAAAAGATTGAGTGAACTAGCCAGCCGCCGTGACAGCAAGGTGTAGTATCTCAAGGTTTGAGAAACGACCAGTGCCTCATCCGGTGTTGGTGTTCATCTTTGATTTACCTTAGTGTCCATGAACTGTTGAGGAACTATGAACTTGAAGAGAAGTAGAACATAAGGGATCATTGTGAGTGATGGGACAAAGCTGGAGAAGTAGGCAAAGGGTTTTCACAAACTAAGGCAAAGCGTTTACAGAAAGCCTTTCTGGAAGTTTGTAAATCGAATCCGAATCTTAGTTAAACAATCTCAGCCATGAATACGGCATTACGGCAACCTGTAAGTTCGATAAGCTATAGCGGTGAAGACACAGCTTAGTCTTCACTCTTCAGGCACCTTTAAGCTGATGCATGGAGCTTTCGGCTGCAAAAGAGGGCCTGCAACTCCAACGTGAATGGATGATGAAAACCAGCAAATAGTACTTCCCAGAACCAGGAAAAGAAAACATATCATGCACTACAAGATCGGTGCTGTGCTGTAAGAAAGTAGTGAAACTTAGGGCAATGAGACAACAGCAACCTTTACCTAGGGGACTACACAGGACAGTAGCAACACCAGCTGGTGTTGATGATCGAAGAACATTGAAACCAAAAATAATGTATTACAGATTGGAGGTAGAATGTAATATTTGATTTGTTTCATTACACTCAAAGTTTAAATGGATGAAGAAGTTGCTGCCTCATTCTTCTTCGGATAATCAATCCGAAACACCAAGGCATCTGCGAGCTTGATTTCAGAACTCCCTGAATGCCCAGCAAAGGATCCGAGCCCCTAATCGAACCTCCACGGTCACCCTTAACAGAACCCTGAATTCCCCCCCTCCC
>JAOVYX010021345.1:0-15872 GCA_035668315.1 Drosera spatulata
TTCTTGTGTTCCTTGAAGGTGCAAAACCTGGTGCTTCCAGCAGCTGAGGAAGCCAAGTCAATTTGGACAAACAAGTTCGGCTTTAGACCCATGAGCCGGGAGCAGGTAAGTATATTTTCTATCTGCTGTGTGAGATTGTTTTTGAGGGGAAAGAATGAAAAAACTAAAAAATAAACAATAGACATTGCCCTGGTAGATACTTTTGAAGCGTAATTGTAGAATACACCTGGTCCTTGTAGTTTCTCGATGATCTAATTCACCCCTTGAAATGTTAGTGCAAGCTGTCAACCAAATATGCTTGCAATAGAAGGTTTAGTGTTTCAGCCCTGAACAAAATTGAAACCCTCAGCGTAGTGGTGGAGTCATTAAATAGCTGTGATAACTATAAACTGGTCATAGCAAGCTTAAGTGACGTGAACTTTCAAGTTTAAGATCTCATTCATGTGAAATTACCAAGTTTAAAGCAAGTTCGGAGAAACTAAGTTTGATCTCATCATAGCTGCCCAAGTTTATGATGTAGCCAGTGACTAACACACCCCTTTCCTCGTGTCTGCAGCTGTCAAAATATACAAGTGTGCTCACGTTGACGGGTTTCCAGGGAACGTATTGGTTGGAGAAGGCGCTAGAAGAGCATCCAACATAAAGGGCACTTCCCACTTATTGAATACCGCTGTAAATATATAATCTTTATCCCATCAGCGTGACAACTCGTGAAATATTGTTGTGATTCTGTGTATTAGGACACCATAGATAGGGTCAGAGACACAGAGGAGCATCAATCAGTTCTCGCATGATGCGTGAGGATAGAGAATCTCAAGACGCATTTGAGATTTAGATGCAGAGGTATTTTTTGCGAAGTATGCATGCATGGTGCATCAATTACAGTTGTATTCTCACTTGTTTTTTGTTCTGATGTTCACAAGAGATTTTTGCTTTCCGAACCATTGCATTTGTTACTATGATTCCGAGGCCTTGCCATGCAATTGTTCTACTCAATGCCGCTAAGTGAAGACTCATTTGTGAAATGCCTGTTGCCGTCGTTGAACATACAGGATTCAGAAGAACCAGAACTGTGTCATTAGGAAGTAGCTACCATCAAAGTTTCTGAGCAGGGGCTATATTTCTAAGTGGTAGAAGAGCCTGGTGCTTTTTGTTTATTGTTTTCGTTTGTTCCATGTATTCTCGGCATTTGGATAAAGTTCACTTTTCGAAGGGCATAATACACAGGCATGCAATGCCAATAAAAGTATCAAATTACATGTATAGATAAAAATTAGACAATCAATGCTCAAATGGTAAGCAACTCAATTTCCAACTAAAGGACACATGATTTGAACACTGCCATTGAGACAAAACCGTTTTGGTGCTGCGAGCTTACATGATCATCCAGATTTGCGACTGTTGGAAAGTAAAACCAATAGAAGGAATGGGTAATAAGTTACACGGCGGAGGGCATGTTTCCTGGAATGAAGAGAGAAACAGAGTGGAAGCAATAGCATGAGAACAACAAGAAGAAAAAACCCACCTATGCCCAATGCAAGAATGCCAAGCCAAATGAGTTTGCTTATTGTGACGTAAGACCCCGCCATGAATGCCAACGACATCATCACTAGGGCCACTCCCAACACGGGATGTGCCAATGCCAGCATCGGGCCGACCATGTCGGAGTCCCCTATCTGCGCCCAGATGAGGGTCACGACAGCCGTAATAGAGCTGTACAAGGCAAAACTGTTGCATATGATAAACACAGCGAACATCTTCTTGTGCAACAAGATCGAAATCCCAGAGTTTTGGTCGTAGCCCCCTGGCACTGTGAAACCAGCCGCGAAGGTTATAGTTGCAATCAGAGTTGCCACAAGTGTAAGGGTGTTGGCTCTGTCTTGTATGCATTCATTTTCCTGGAATCTGACGGGTGTGGATCTTTTCGTTGTTCCTCTTCAGAATCCACATCATTCCAATATTGCTAGGCTATAGTTCCACCAGCAAATACCAATGCCCACCAAGTCAGTAGCTGCAAAAGTTATACACCAATGTCAGAAAAATATGGTCACCCTCCCATCATCCGTTCTCAATATAAGTATAACATAATTATCAACTCATCGTGCTTTGGTCAGACTCATCACTTATACCGTCAGAAATTTGTATGGATGCTCGTTGATCTCATCTTGTGCAACATCAAAGACGGTTTTCCCATCTCATTTGCAATCTTCAAGTTCACATTTGCGTCCCATGTCATGATGCTGGCGGTCTTTGGTTTGGAGTTCATTGTGGCCAAGTGAAGGGGTGTGTTTCCATCATCATCCTGCATATTTATAAGACTTGGGAGCGAAGGAGCACCGAGAATATGCTTCACCATACTGTGTTTCCCATAATTTGCAGCTTCATGAAGGATGCTACGTTCCTTGTTGGTTACTAACTCCTCTAGATCCAGGCTATGTGTCTTGTCGAGTAACCTCTCTAGTATTTCTATGTGACCATTCCTAGCTGCAAGGTGCACCGCAAAAAGCCCGCCCTTGTCCCTTCCATGACACAAGAACAGTCTTTGTTTAGGAAATTATCAACACCGCCGAAATAACCAATAGATGCAGCATAATGAAGCGCTGTCCTTCCTTGGTCATCTTTACAATGCATGATGCTGGGCGCCTTGTTTAAAATCCAATCAATCATCTCTGGAACATCACAATGTTATACTACTAGTTATATAAGACATTGATATGAATAAGAGTCTATGATCAATCAATCCTACTGACAGAAGAGCATTTGACAATATTCAAACTATATCATAAATTTCTTGGCTTGAACCAGGAAGTTGGTTTGACCAGATTATCTCATCAAACTATAACAAAAAATTCTAAGGGCCTGTTTGGTTCTGATTGTGTTTCTTTTTTCTATTTTTGTTTCACTTGTTGATAAAGTAGAAATGTTTGTTTGTTTGGTACTGATTTCTGTTTTTCAAAGTGTTGAAACGGGAGTAGAAAACAGAAAAATCAGGTGAAATGGTTTTCAATTACTATTTTTTGATTTATCTAAATACAATATCCAAGATTCTCTTCAGTGAAAATTAATAGCTCTATTTTATAAAATGGTTTTGGATGTTTTGGCCACTGGTTTTCTATGTATGTTACTGGTTTTTTGCCTTTACAGTTTCGTGAACATTACAAAACAACCCTCAACGTTTTTGATGTTGGTTTTGGTTGGATCTTGATCCATGAATCAATCGAAAAATAAAAAACCATGGCAATGTATAGAGGAGACTTCTTATCGAGATCCCAATAAAAGAGAATGCACCAAGCCAGAGCAAAACTATTGCACCATACAAACCTTGATTCTTTCCCTTGATTGCCGTATACAACAGTGGCTTCCCTTCATTCAATTTACTCACATCCGCTTTCTCCAACATATCATTAACAAGCTGCGCAGCTTGCTCAGTTCCCTGCCCGACAGCAATATAAAATAGAGACTTCTTTTCATGGTTCAAGAAGGTCGAAATCTCAGGATCATACTCGACCAACTTCTTCACAGTGGCATGATGTCCATTGATCAATGCCTCGTGAGCCGCAGTGTTCCCTCTAAGATTCAGCGCCCTCGAGAGGCTCGTGTCGTTCTCCCTCCAACCAAGAAGAGCCTCCACTACTTGCATACACCCGTTTCTCACTGCCATATGCAACGCTGTCTCGAGCTTTGAGTTTTTTCTCCGAGATAGAGCCTCGAACTCGATCCAAGATCGACCTCACGATATGGTGGTTTCCCTTGAGGGAAGCGACATGAAGCATTGTGTTGCCTAACGGGGTTTTGTTGGACATGATCTGGTGATTCTGGATTCGTCTCGATTCCAGTAGCTGCCCGAAAAATGCGTCACTGGCGGCCTGATCATTTTGTGATGATCGTGGTGGAGATGCTACTGCTCTGTACAGTTCAATGTCTATGAGATAATTTCTTGTAGCCATTTTTCTTCTTGGATTGTTTGAGAAAGGTGGTTTTGTGGGTAGTTTGGACGTCTTGATTTATAAGGCTATGCACATCTCACCCTCCTCATGTCCTATATTCGACGGGATTAAATGGGTTCCTTGTTTTACTCTATTTTGCTTTGCTCACACTCATAGGGTCACGAAGAGAATCCGATGCTTTGAACACCATAAACTAAAGCCTCTAAATTGAGGGTTCAACAACAAGCACAATCCACGTGCAACTTTTACCTCGAGTACTTTTCATCTGTTTTCCCCCTCAATGCACCAAGACTAATTGGTTTGCCCAGATTTCATGCACATAGGTTGCTCATTTGATTCGATGCTCTATAGTATGACTTGATAAAGACTGCACTTATTGTCAGTCCATGCCTCATTGGTGCTGTTAGTTTAAGTTTCACTTTCATGTGGAGCCTAGTGTTAAGTTTGTTTGTGACATTGTTGGAAAACTTTTTCATGCAATGTTTCGGCTGTGTGTGTTAGTTTTGTATATATTACATGTGCAATCAGCAGAGTACATGTATTAGAAGATCAGAGAAATCACAAAAGGAGCAGCAGCTTCGACAGTGGGTTTTTGGTGCAAAAATTGGTCTGCGCAGTTTGTTTCAAGGGAGTGGATCGAGGTTGATCCGATGTCCGATCGTCCTCAAATTTGGTCTGCGGGTTCAGATACTTGGTTCTTCAGACCAACGGTCAGTTTTGTGATGGAAGTCTTCTACGTCGAGATATTCAGCCTGAAACAACAATCTGTTTCTTAACTCCGAATTTGGTGATTTCTTCTCTTGATTCTCTTGTGTGCCAAGATCATGATCTTGATGTTGTTGTTGCAAGCCTCTAGTACCATCTAGAGAGGACCTTTGTATGCCCATTATTTGAAGATAGTGGAGATTTGAAGCGGACTACGGTCTCGTGATTTTTATTCCTCTTTACGGGGAGGTTTTCCACGTTAAAATTGCGTGTCCTTTCAATTTATGCTTTGGATGATATTGTGTGTACTAATATAGTTATTATCTACATGGCAATAGGTATTCCTATTTATATTTCGATATAGAGTTAAAGATTTAAACAATTCTAAAGATAATACTTTATGTAAATATTGGATGGTCAAGATCGATTTGATACGACGATCGAATTTTGATGCTTTAAGTAGATATTGAACGATCAAGATATATTGCAAGATATTGAACGATCAACAATTGATGCGATAAGTATTATTATGTTTTATTTCTTTTTGTTATTATTAAAACATTAAAAAGTTTGTCATAATACAAATTGTTGACTTTGGGATAATACGATCAAGATTTATTATAGATATGATACGATAGATTTCTTGTTGTGATTAATATGATATACGATCCAAATTTACTACAAATATCATACAAATCAATTTTTATTCCTGCAAATAATATTTATAGTTTTTGGCACTTTTGTTTTATTTTATTTTAATTATAATTATTATAATAAATCTCGTTCGTTTATTAAAAGTTTGAATGGTTAAATTGTCCAATGCGACACAAACACAAACCTAGACTTATTCACTTAGCATATAGTATAGATTTTCATGCAGTAATTACTGCATTTGGAACAAGTGGAGTGACAATAAATATGAACGACTTAAACACAATATCATACGAACACTAAATAATGCAAATAGTATATCTAAGTAATTGAAGACGATGGGAAATGTTTGCAACAGGGTGTTCGATTCACTTCAAAAACATAACCACTACAAACACTATCTCACTGGATGCTAAGTGAGCAAAATTCCTCAAGATATTTTATAGTAACTATTTATACATTGTTTTTATAGTAAATTTTAACATTTATGTTTAATCACAGTTACGATAAAATGTTCTGCTTTTACACTGAAGGATTGCTTGCAAACTTGTTAGAATCGACATTGGACGAATGAGGACTTTCCAGAACTGTCTATCTTCCACTTGGTAGATTTCATCTCTCCATCGATTTATATTCCAAGTTATCTTGAGTTTTTGAAGATCGAGGGGATTGGTTATCAATCCTATTATAACAACAACCCAATGTTATTAGAATACTGACCTGTACGTTACACGGAATGAGTAAACATAATAAAGATAAATAATATTCATATTAAAAAAACTTACTTATATAGCCGTATAGGTTATTGTATATTAAACTTGATAATTTACTTCTTCATTTTTTTTATTTTCGATAAATTGATTTAAGTATTAAGATGTACATCCGTTGTTTATATTATATCTTCAATTTCAATTATTAAATTGAATTAAAAGATAAAGATAGAAAATTTTAGTGTCAAACTCGACTTATACAATAAAATCGAAAGCTCGATCGTGTGTATTAATATATAAGAACAAAAATAATAATTATCATATTGTGAAATAAAGATTATATAATATCCTAATACGTAAGTTTATTTATAATTATTTAATGATGATTTCATAAAGGAATATATAATTTTAAAGATATTTTATTAGCACGGCGACAGAAATTTGAAGTGCTACATGGTTGGTTGAGCATACAAATGGCGTATTTCTGTATGTAGAGACCGATTATACGGAATTTGGATTGTTTCATCGAGTTCATGTAAATAACTTATAAAACGGAAAAGAAACTTCCCGGCAGGATGAAACGATTAAATATTGGCATCACATCTACTGTTAAAATTGTTTGCGTTTTTTAGTAGTTCTTAACAAAATCACCATCAAAATCAGCGTATAAATATATATATAGAGAGAGGGGGGGAAAATCAATGTATACGAGTGAGTGAGAATATTCATGGACATACTTGATGATAAACACCATCGTCCCATTTTTTTGATAGAATATCATGTTTTCATGAGTACCTATAACTATTTTGACTAAAAAGCACTTTAGCCTTTTTTTCAAATATATATATATGTATAATGAAAAAGGTCTGCAATTGATGTAGACAATCAAGGTGCAATCTCACTCACAAATTTCATTTAAATATTTTTTAAAAATATTTTTTTAAATTTTATGAAAAAAAGACAATTATATTCAATTTTATAAGGGGGCTGCAACTTTGTTGCCTGAATCAATTGCAAATATATATATGACGTGTCGTTGATGCTGTAGAAGTAGCGTAATTGCATCACTGCAAATTAAAAAATTTATATTGTCAATTGAAAAATTTTATATTATAATTTATTGAATCTATATTGTCAGATTTTAGTTATAAAATATATTAAAAATTTAATTGTACACATTAATCAACTTATAGTATAAATTTTTAAACTTATCATGTAAAATCACCAACATACTGTATTTGTAGCAGTTACTACGCTACCTGTTGCAACATGTAAGGATATTCTATATCAATATATTATATTATATAGAAAATTATCCAAACATACAGTTTTGGAAAATTAATTCCAAAAACATCCATACGGGATTTTAATTCCCAAAACATATAATTTGAACGTTTCTCTCTCATTCTCTCATAATCCCATCTTCCTCCTCATTCTTCTCCTCCTCCTCCTCCCATTCTCCCTCTTTGACCTCTCCGCCTCCACATCCGCCCTCCTTCATATCTGTCATAAGGATTCTTGTTAGCCCAATTTCACTAATTGCGACATATCTCTGCGATCCAATGTTTAATAGGCTCATGGAATTTTCAAGTGGATTTATTTACGAAATGTGGACGGTGGGGGATGCAAGGAAGGTGTTCGACGAAATATTTGAGAGAAATAATGTTGATCAAATATTAAACAATTTTATTGTAAAAGTTTGTGTTTTTTTTTTACAAAGCGAGACTAGCTGCTAGATATGGAAACGAGAGAGCAAATCTCGATAGGATTGAATTGAGCAAAGTCCAATTCCAGCCGCTTTGTTTTTGCTTCAAACGCTATGTGTTTTTGTACAGGAGCTCTGTTTTCTTTAGACGCTCTGTTTTCTTCAGGCACTCTGCATTTTTGTTCAGACGCTCTATTTCAAAAACAGAGCGGCAGAAGAACCATGACTCAAACAGAACGTCAATTAAGTATTTTTATTGTTTTGCGTTGTTGTTGTTGTGTTGAGTAGAACGAGGACTATCTTCTAACGACAAAGATTCCTGCGAAGATTCCAACGACGACGTCGGATTTCGGTGAGAGGCCCGACGATGGTGTTGGTGATGGATATGAGATGAAGGAAGTGAAGGGCTTTATATTTTAAGTTTGTATGTATTTGGAATTATCCCTTGTGTAGTTTTTTTGAATTATTTTCAATTGTTTGTAGTTTTGGATAAATCATCCTATATTATATTAAAAAATTCTACATATAATTAATCCACTAATCTCATTAACTTGTTCCTTGTCGACATATTTTAATTAAACTAAAAAAAAAGGCCAAAGAATTATCATCGGTACCAAATCAATATGGTAAATTAATCGAATAAAATGTGCAGAACTTTGTATTGCATGATAAGAGTACAACATTGTTTTCTTTTAACTTTCCTCACATTTCGTACTCAAAAGAATTTGTAGATGAGCCTAGTTAGACTCAAAATTCAATTGTTTATATGAAAATAAGAGATGTTTTGTTAATTTCAAGAACACATAAAAAGATGTATTGTTGTTTTAAGCTGGGGAATATACATAGCAAATACTCTTATAACAAAATAAGGTCATACAATGGTAAAACAAAAACTTCTCTTGATCAAAAAAGACCCTCACTTCATCCCTTGACTCGCTCCATCATCATCGTTCTCTGAACCCTCGTCCTGTGATCGCCTCTTGAGGTCGCCTCCTGCCACCGTCTCTTACGAACGCCTCCTGCCACCTGCGTCGGTGGTGCATTGTCTCCCATCCTCACCCTTCTCCCACGGTCAAGGTAAATCTCAAACCCAACTCAAGAGTCAGTGTTGCCACATGAATTAGAGTTAGGGTTTATATGAATATTGTCTATTTCTTTACTGTGTTTGACTCGATTTAGTTCCTTAATGGATACTGATCGTTGCTGTTGTTGGATAGCGTGTGTGAAGAGTTTAATAGTTATTGACATTGTTCTAAAAACCAATGATAACGACCGTAATATTGACCGATATATTGGTTTTGGACCTCCGACCACTACAATATGAATATTATAACCGAAATGAAAAAATTCGATCAATATCTTCGTCGCTGTAGCAGGTCTGACCCATAATATCGGCCCGATTTTTGTTATTTTAGTCTGATATCCGATATGAAAAAATATATTAGTCCACTTTAAATTTTTATAATTTCAAATTATATTGTGTTTTAAGTAATCTACAAGGTTGCAAGTTGATTAATTCAAGGTGTTGATGTTCAAGGAGCCCTTACATAGAATTTGGATGTAAAATAGACTTGCAAGGAATATTTATTTGTGTTTTTGTAATTGAATGAATTCTAATAATTATGTTTTTGGACGAATAATTTATAATCAAATATTTATATTTTTTTAAAACATTTATCCTTAATGGTTGGAGGATAGTACTTTATTTAAGAAAATTCGATATTCGGTCATAACCCTGATATATCGTCCGAATATATATACGAGGGAAAAATGTATTTATGAGTAGTCACATATGAAATTACGTTGGCTAAATCGTTAGACTTGGATATCAACGATTAATATTAAAAATGTATTCTTCTCTCTTCAAATAATACAAACGAGACTCTTATCTATGCATAAAATTTTACATATGCTCTAAAAATTATAATTCCATACATTAATCACTAGAAAACATCAATATATAAACTCATTCATTACTCATTGACAGCCTATTATGCCTAATGATCAGCAAAAAAATACTATCTATATTCAAAGTATATACTCCCTCCATTCTAATTTATGTTTTGTTCAGATCAAACCACATAAATTAAAAATAATAATGACATATACGAAAATTTCATTCTTATTCTTATTAATGATACTTCCAAATTGACATCCATTTAAAGCTACATTGACATTAAAAATTGTAATATCATTAAAGGCTCCATTTCAAACTAAAACTTTGGCTCTTATTATTTTTGTTTATGATTGAATTTTTTTCCTTTGTTTCTACCTCCTAATTTTCTTAATAAGTAATCCCAAACATTAGCTTTGTAAACCAATCCATAAACTTGTTAAGTAATCCCAATCATCTTTTTTCTCATGATTCTCGCATAACTCCATTAAGTAAAATAAATGCATTGGAAGGGAGCAAATGAAAACTCGTTGAAAGATCCAGTATATATATCCCATGACTTTCTAGAATATCTCAAAATTTTGTATTTTTAAAAATATGTTAAATACGTATATAGATTTCACTATTTAATAAAGTGAAGTGTGTACGAACAAATATAACAAAATAGTAGCGTTATATTGCTCTATAAAATATATGTAAAATACGTATATCACAATCGCATGAATAAATATAGTGAACAAGTAAATAATGTTATAACGTTGTAATATATCCCTGAGAAGTGAAGGTCGAGCATTACGCTTCCCTTCTTGGATTTGTTGGATCGTTAGTCGTTCTTCTTGAAAATATTATAAAGGTTGAGCATGGCATTCCTTCCTGGGTTTGGTGTGACCAACATTTACATCCTTTGGAATTTGTCACGGAGAAGATCGTACTTAGTGTCCCTTCTTGGATCCATAAGGATCATTCCTTGTTTCTCTAAAGAAGCCTGAATGGCTGTGTAAAATCATTATCCTTTGAGTCATCGTCTCGGGTAAGAAACTAGCTAGAGAGCGATGGGCATCCCCCATCCTCTTAGCATGTATGCAACGACTTCAACGTCGTCGTGACGGGATCACGGGTGACTCTCTGTAGGAAGGTCCAAATTATCTCAATGCAAGTATCCGGTGTCTCATTAAATGCGCGCCCAAGATGCAAGGCGACGCACAAACCATGCAGGTGCGGAAACATAATTGCATGGATAGCCCGGTTGACGATTCACGTATTAACGTTGTACTTTGAGTCTGTCATATCATTGCAGTTGTCTTTCGAGTCGAGTCATGGGCTCGTGATAATAAAAACAAAAAGACAAAAAAGATATGAAGGCGTATAAACGAAAATACTGTTTGATATGACGTCCATATTTTTTATAAGTTACGAAAATGTTTTATTAAGACTTACCGATTTGCCATAGATCGACGGGGTTCCCAACAAATGAAATTCATATACTCTAGGTTACTGAGTTTTATATACTCACGGGTTATGTTTTTCGTTTGCAGGTAGTCAACAGATTGATGACCGTGTTCAGTACAAGTGAGGGTTGCATGCATGTAGCTACCCCAAGTGTTTTACGAATAATGTAATATAAACCTATCTTTGGCACAATAGAGCACCAAGACATGTAACGTGAGAGCTTGTAATAATTTGATCATTGTACTTTATGACTAAGCAGGTATTCAGTACTCGTACCTTCTAAAATAAAGTTTAGAGTATTTGATAATGATAAAGCTTGCAAACATACCTCTCCTCTCCTCTCTTCTCCTCCTCCTTGCTCCTCACCAAATCATTCTCCCTTCTTCTTAGTTTCTTACCAATTAAACCAAGCTCCGAGTCTCACGTAGCTAGACTTGTTGGAGTTAGAGGGGTGTGGTGAGAACAAGAGGGGGAAAGAAGGCAGCTCCAACAGCAGGAAACGCTTCAAGGACGAGGAAACGAGCAAACGGTGCTTCACACGTCAAAGAAAAGCAAAACATGCTCAAATCCGTTTCAACAAGAGGGTGAGCTTTACCTTCTCTGTTCATAACTTCTAAATGATCATATGTGATCAAAAAATAAGAAAAATAACAAGAAAAATAGGACACGGACAAAGAAACGTGTTATTTGAACCAAAAGACGAGTTATGCTCGTGAGACCCGGAAACCTAAGATTTTATGTATCAAACAAGCCCAAACTGAAAAAACATGACATGAACTAAGTAAATATTATGTTATGAAGTTTTAGATCATTTGGGATTGA
The DNA here is from genome assembly GCA_035668315.1 of Drosera spatulata. Taxonomy (NCBI): domain Eukaryota; kingdom Viridiplantae; phylum Streptophyta; class Magnoliopsida; order Caryophyllales; family Droseraceae; genus Drosera; species Drosera spatulata. Next base: position 11,884 of record JAOVYX010021345.1, read on the forward strand.
ATTGGTTGGGTAAAACGCAAAAATCAACAAACCAGCCACACCAGTTTCTTGGACAACTTTGACGTTTGATATTATAATAAATTTTTACCCTAGTTAGAGGCTGATTCAGTAAATGAGTCTTGGAATAAAGTTTTAGAGGACTTCTTGAGGTTTCCAATGAATCAAGAATCACTCAATTTAGTTAAGAAACGAAGAAATTATGTGCGTTCAAATTTACGTCTGAAAATATGGGAAAAAACATATCAGGCCACTGCCTAAATTCTGTCGCGGCCGCGACAGGAATTATAGCGGCCACGAAACCTCTCAACCTGTTCAGAAAATTATTTTTTAATGTATTTATGTATCGTATCAAGCCATATATCCTTTATGTCCACTAAAATACAGTATTTGGACAAAAAACTATAGAAAAATACGCGTTTAATTGTATAAAAGACCAAGAATACAAAGTTGAATAAAAATACGTAGAAGTTTACGTATTGTGCGATATACGTAAATACGTAAAAATAACGGAATATACGTAAGAATACGCAATGACGTAGTAGACGTATTCATAGCCGTATAATACACATGAATACGTGGAAATAACGAAATATATGAAAAAAATATGTAGTAACGAATGTATCGTACTTATACTGTGCAGGAACTGAGACGTAAACTGCTTTCCTTTGGTATAAAGTAAACAACCCGAGACTCACATACAAAGCAACGTTTAGATTTCTTGTTTGGATGGAGATACATGTTAATATACTAGTTGTATATTAACGCGTGATGGGTAGTTTTGCCCTGTGTGCTGTTACAAGTTGATCTCCTGTTTCGAGTGACCCCGAATGTTAAGCTTCTAGAAGAAGCTATGGATTTACATGTTTGGCCAAGGTTATAGTGTTAACAGGAGGATATTTGTGGTCTGTCATGAATGTTAATTGAAAGACTGATTTTGTTGTGATCTCAGGACAGATTGTTTTCTTTTCTTCTCTTTTTGTGTTTCCCCTGAGAAGGGGGCCGACACGTTACTGAGCTCGTATAGCTCACGGCGTTGCGTTTCTTTTGTTTCTCTATTTTTTTCTTCCTTCCAGGTGCAAAAAATGAAAATGGATATTGATTAAGTTATGGTCATGTTTGTAATAAATATGTTTAAGACACTATTTTAAGATTCCGTCGCATATCTATATAATGTTTAAGTAAACTTGTGGACTTACTATGATGATGCTTTAAGTGTAATTTTATTTAGTACTTATTTTAAACCCTGGCGACAGTAATGCTACGTGGATTTTCTAGAAAAAGATCAGAAAACTCGGGGCGTTACAGGTTGGTATCAGAGCTTGGGTTTAGAATAAGTTTCACATTTAAAATATGGTGGTTAAGTGTAGTTGAGGTTTTATATCTTAATGTTTTATGTTTATAATCTTTTATTTATTGACGTTCATCATATTAAGATAAGAATTATTTTGTGTAGGATGATATCGACAAGGAGCAAAGGATTGACATCCGAGCGTGTGCGTAGGATTGTTCGTAAGAAAAGGCTTGGGTTTCCCATAGGAGTCCACCTACGCAAGTTAAGGAAGACCATACGAGAACTTAAACGAATAGACGACAACATTAGACATCCAGTGTACCAAGTGGAAGCTATCTTCTACTCGTTATCGGAAGGGATCGACGAAAGATTTTGAGAACGGGATTATTCTAAGTTGATTGTTGATGGAGTGTCGAACAAGAAGGACTACCTTGTTAATGGCAAATGGGTTGTAGACTTTGACTTAGTTGCCATGAAGATTTTTAATGTTCTTATCATGTTGTAGAGAATGAGTCTTAAGGGTTATGAAACAATATGTGTGTTTCTGTTTCTGCGTGAGCTTTGTGAATTCTGTAATAATGTGTGTTCCCAACATCGTGTGAACTTCTGAATTCTGTATTCATGAATGATTAATTAATCCAATGCAGAGTCCAAAATGTGTCTAACAAACTGGGGATCACAAGATTAAATTGGATTATTTTTTAGGGCTTGATGAATTTGTGATTAGTCATATATAAGATTATGTGTTGTTAAAACGATGGATTTGAAAATTAATGATTGAGATTAAAGTATCATTTTTTGTTAATTAAAGAGAGTGTAATATATTTTTAATGTCAACCATTTATTTTTAAATTCAATGATGTAACCACACATAAATTTATATGTGACTAATCACAAATCCACTTTTCTTTGTTTTCTATACAAATAGATTAGTCCAACTAGACTATTTATTCGGGATTAATTATCCCGCCCCTTCCCCCTCTAAAAATTAAATTATTATGTATTCTTATCCCAAAAAGGAGAGGAAAAAAACGTATTTTTATAATCTCGTCAAATATAAGCGTGTGAAAAGAATATTTTTATAACACAGGATTTTTTTATACTCCCTTCGTTCTATTCAAATTATAACGATTTGAGTCGTCACGATAATTTATGTGTGTTGAATTAATAAAAAATGATGTGAGATAAAAAAAATAAGGACAAAAGATGAGAAATGATGATAAGTGAGTTAAATTGTTATAAAGTGAGAATTTTTTGATATTTTTATATAAAAAAATTATTAAATATAAAAATATTATAATTTGAATAAAAAATTATAAAAATATTATAATTTAAATAAAATAAAAGAGATATTTTTATAGACGATTTTTTTTTCCAATATCTTAAAAATGTTGGAACTGTGGACCTCACGGGAAGAAAAAAGACTAATCCTATTCTTTTAATCCCCCGTACGAACACACCGAGAGTCCACAAAACCCTAATTCTCCCATCTCGTCGCTCTCTCCCCTTCACTTCTCCGGCGTCGATCGATGGCGTTCGCCGCTCATTTCCGTCGCGTCCTCGCATTTTCGACTGCGCCGATCCAATCTCGCTTCACTGCGATTCGACTCAACTCCACTCTCACTTCTCCCAAGCTCTTCATCAGCGGTACTCTCTCTGTGTTAGATCTCGTTTCTATGTTGTTGTTGGTGGTGGATTTTGGATTAGTTCGATTAGACTCTTTGATTGAATAATTTGTTGTCCTTGATGATATATTGTGATCGATTTGTAGTAAAATTAGTAGAAATGATTGGAAAAATAAGGACTTGGAACTGATTCGAGCCGGGGTTTGAAGATGCGAAATGATGGTTGTTTTGAGGAGGAGAACAGAAAGGTTTATGCAGTCGACTCCTTGTAGTTAGGTCTGAACTTAGCGCCTCGCGTTATCTTAGCTTGAATTAGTTTGCTGGTTGTTTGAATCAATATTCTCGAACATGCTGATCGTAACTATTGACATATGACTTTATGGTTGCGAATATCTTCTTTAAAAAACATGAAGAGCATTTGATAACCTTTAAGGGTGGTTTATGCAAATCTCAGATTGATAACTTTCTTATGAGGCAAAGAGACCTGAAGTGTAAGGACTGTAAGGTTATCCCAGAAGAATGTTTGACCACTTAGCACCGTTTGTTAGTTATGGATGTATTTATGTCTCAAATAGAAAAGAAGAAAACAAAATGTAATCTCATAAGGACAAAATGGTGGAACTTAAAAGGAGATGAGTAAAAGTTTTTCAGAAAGGGGTTATTGAGAGAAGGTCCATGGACATTTGACGGAGTGCATGTGAGACGTGGGATGCGATGGCTGATTGTATCCGACGTATAGCGAAGGAGACATTAGGACAATCTAAGGGACAACCACCGTTGGATAAAGAGGGGTGGTGGTGGAGTAAAGAGATTCAAGATAAGATAAAATATAAGAAAGAATGTTATAAGGTTTTGTTTAAATGTCATAGTGATGAAAATTTACAGAAGTATAGGCGTGCCAAAAAAGAAGTTAAATATGCTGTGAGCGATGCGAAGAATAAATCGTATGAGAAGTTGTATGAAAGACTGACCACAAAAGAGGGGGGAAAAGAAGTTTTTAAGTTAGCTAGATCAAGAGACAGAAGAACTAAGGATTTAGGTCAGATAAAGTGTGTTAAGGACGATGCCGAGCA
>JAOVYX010021346.1:0-15870 GCA_035668315.1 Drosera spatulata
TGCATACATAGCGTTCGTGCTGTATCTTGTTTCAAGGACCATCACATTTCCGTCTTGGTTCAGATCCTGGAAAACCAAGCTTTCCTTGCCCACGTCGAGTTAAGCGCCATCGGATCTTTGACCTTCAGGTTACCGCATATCTGACAAGTTTTTTGGATCCTGAATGTGTACAGTTGCGGAATCCGGTAGTGTATGTCTACTTTGAAGTAGATCTTGTAATGACATTGATAAGGTTGTATATCCTCATAAGTCAATGTAATCAATGCAGGTTGGCTTATTTATTTAGTCAAGTATCAATGAGATAAGTTCTACATCGCCTTTCTGCTGAACTCAAGCTTCCAGTGGCATTAGCTAAGGTAGACTATCCGAAGATTCCTGCTGTTCAAACGACAATGTCGAGTCGCTTGAGCACTCTTGTTCCGGGTTATCTTGATTGCTAATCTCGTTTAATGTTCCCCGGGAACATTGTTCTGCTTGGAACTCCGATCTGTGACAGGTGATCGGTTGGCCTAAAGTCTTTGCTCTTCTCGGGCAGCCTAGAACTGGCTTGGCTTGCTTGGCTTTTTTAGCAGCTTCAGCAGTTTTTCCACGTATGTGTGGTATGCTGCGAAAGTTTTACGTGATATCATGATTAACATTTTATTTCGAGAACTATGCCTACAATTTTGAGCTTAAGTGCCGATCGTTTCAATTTTGAGCTTAAGTGAAGTGTTGATAAACAATTTAAAATAGTAAATGACCACATACAACAATTTAAAGGTAGTAAATGACAACATACAAAATTAGGTGTGATAAATATGATCCAACGATATAGATTTAAAGTTGATGAATCATTAGATTAATATTAATTGGTTTTCCTTTAAATTTTCATTCATATATTAAAAAATCATCAATTTTAAATCCATAACGTTAGATCATTCTTGCCACACCTAAGTTTGTTTTGGACATGATTCAGACATAATTTGGGCTCGATTCGTTTAGGTAAATAATAGGCTCAAGCTTGGGTTCAACCTTATTCGAGCCGAACTGAACTGAGCCTACCAGATTTCTTTCATAAATAGTAAGACCTGGGTTCGACTCGATTTGACTCATTTATTTATTTGAGCCGAGTCGAGTTTGAGCCCTTTGAGAGCAAATTACAACATCGATTAAATTTAAGCACCACAACTTAGAAAGTATATGAAAAATAAATTTTATACAAAATATATTAATTATATTATATACTTAATTATGGAGATTAAATATTATGCACATATATAAACTCGAGTCATAAATAAACCTTTAATCAAACCAACTTACGAACTTATAAATGAGTCAGCTCGTGAGTTTATCAAATAGAGTCATGGATGGCTCAAGCCTGACTTATGTAATTTCGTAAATCTAAAATTGAGCTCAAATTTAACTCACAATCTTAATAAATAATATTTAAACCGAGGTTTTATCAGGATAAACTTAACAGATTTGCGAACCGGTTTCCCTCACTTACGGCCCTAGTTACACATCCGTTTTTCCCCAAGTAGTGCGAGAATATGGAAACTGACAAGGCGACAGCTTCATGATGGGCTGAACAAGTCTCCCGAGATTGGGCCGAAATATAGCTGGGCCTTTCTTCCTAATCATCCCGTTTCTATTCATTTTAACCTTTCATCTTGCAATTTCATCTGAGCAGGACGTTGATGAAGTCACCCAATTCCAAATTTCTAGGGTTTTATCGCATTTTCCTCATCTCCCACCGGTGATCGGCGATCGAAACGATGTCGTATTCTCCCTCCCAGTCGAATTCTGATCGGCTCACTTAAACACATTATTTTTCTCGTCATAATCTCTCCCTTTTCTTGCTTTTCTCTTCGGTCTACGATTTAGGGGTTTAAATGTTGTTGTCTTGTTTTTGTTTTGGTGAATTCGGTGAGATATCATTTGTGTGTGTATATGTGTGATTCGGTGTGGATCTTAGTTAAGTTGACTGAAATGTTCAGAAAATTAGTGAAATAAATATCATCGTGATTGATGGGTTCGGTTGAGTGAACTAGTCATGTGATTATTCTTGTATTGAACACTGTGACCCTCTTGGTGGCAGTGAGATTGACGCGTTCAGCTCTGATAAAATTATGGTTTCGATTATGAGCTCGAGAGGTTTTCCTCATTAACGTATCGGTCTAGTCTTTTGGGATTGGGCGCTAGGAGTGCTACATTATCGTTTGTGTTGGTTCTGAGTGAATGACGAAGGGTTTGAGATGAGTATAGGCATGTAGTTCTTGGTTTGCGCTTGAGGCTTTTGATAACGCTGGTTGTGTGCAAATTAATGTTGATAGCTTGAAACTGGTGGAGTTATGCCATCAGGGATTGCTTGCTAAACCTCCTGATGATATCGCAGAATTATTGGAGAGCATGTGAATTTTACCAAGTTTTGGTTTTGCCAAGACATCCTATTAAGATGTGATGGATCTGTTTGGTCTTGTACAACCCCCACAGCATGTGCTTAATGCTACTTATCATATGTTTGGTTGTGTCCTGAAACCTTTATCCTATGAATGCTCCTTTTACTTCTGCTTCTTGTTCTTTGTTTTCAGTACCTTATAGTTGCTCACAATATTTTGGCATTATTACCTGATATCTGTTGCTTGATCATGTTTCTGATTGTAGCCGAGTAGTAGTCCACCCTAAGTTTCTAATTTGTTTGTCCCATTGGATGCTTAATATCGTTTTCTATTTTGTTGGTAGCTTGGCGGATAAGTTAAGGGCCTATTTGGTATCATTGTGGTTTTCTATTTCGTTTCACTGCCTGATGAAACCTAAGTGTTTTTGTTTATATTTTCTGTTTCTCAAACGAATGAAATAGAAACATAAAACGAAAAACCAAGAAAAATGGTTTTCAATTTTTGTTTCTTGTTTCAATTTGAGTATAACATTCAAGATCCCCTTTACAAAAGTTCATTTTATTTTGTAAAGTGTCTTCGGTTTCGATTATTGGTTTTCTATTTCTGTTACTGATTTGAGTTTTCACAGATTTGAACAACGTTATCGAACAACCCCTAAAGCATGGTTCCTGTTGAAGATATAGAAAGCAATTTGGTGGCATCGGTTGAGTTGACATCATCCCTCATTGAGCGGCTTGAGGAAGCATTTCTTCAACTGGAGGCACATAATAGCAAGTCTGCAGATGATGTCCAATGTAGTGATATTCATGAGCACTTCCACGAACTGGATTCCATATTGAAGAAGAAATTGGAGGAGCTTGGTGCCAAGGAGAAAGAGGTAGCGGAGAAGGAAACCGAAACTCGCAGAATTCTTGCAGAAAGAGAGGCTGCTATTGTCGCAAAAGAACAGGATATGCTAGACAGGGTTCAGGGACTGAAAGATGCTGCTGTGGCTGCTATTCTTGAAGCGAGAGCAATTCATATGCCAGATCCTGTGGAGCTCAGTAGCAGCATATGGGATGTCACCGAGTACAAGGTAAACAGCTCTCTTGACGATGAAAATGCCCCAACTGATGATGCCCAGGGAAAGGAATCCCCCTTTAACCTGGATGAAAACCTCAGCGAGGTTAATCCTCGCCCTGAACTGGTGAAAATGTGTGAGCAGATGGATGCTAAAGGGCTTCTTAAATTTACCATGGAGAACCTAGACAATTGTTCTGCTATCCGTAAGGAGCTTACGCTAGCCTTGACTAGTGCAAGCGAGCCAGCACGATTGGTGCTGGACTCACTAGAGGGGTTCTTCCCTTCCAATAAAATATCCCATGTGGGGAAGAACAAGGATGATGCTGCCCTAAAGGGCATGCGCTCATCCTGTTTAATCTTTTTGGAGGCCTTGGCTACATTGTTGGCAAAGGCTCATCCTGGTGCGGTTGGCCTCCTGACCCCTGAAACCGAGCAGCTAGCCAAGGCAATTGCTGCTCAGTGGAAACTTAATTTGCCTACTGAAAGCACTGGTGTTGCCAAAGGAAGCTCACTAGAAATGGAGGCATTCTTGCGGCTCCTCGCAACGTTTAGGATCGCCCCTGAATTTGACGATGAAGAATTGTGTGAGCTTATTCTTATGGTAGCTCACAAGAGGCAAGCTCCTGAACTCTGCCGGTCACTTGGTTTGACCCATAAAGTACAAGGTTGGTTTCTTGCAACTACCTGGCCTTTGATAAGTTCCAGAGTATGAACCTTTTAGCCCTCACGTCCCGATGTCCGAGACAGTATATTTATGAGTAAACTTAGGCGTTATTAGGAGGGCTTATCGTAGATTATTTGAAGTTGATGGGTATTTATACTTTTGTCTTTATTGCAGTTATTATCAATACCTTGATCAACTCGGATAGGCAAGTTGATGCAGTTCACTTTATTCATGCTTTTGAGCTTTTCGAGAGTTATCCTCCGATACCCCTTCTGAAAACATACTTGAAGGATCTGAGGAGGAACTCTCAAGGTGGAAGTGGTGGAGGTGCTCGTGCTAGAAAGGTATTAATCTTTCTTCGCGACTCTATCAGTGCTTCTTGTTGTCTGTCATCGGCGCCATTTGAGTTTCACGGTTGACAAGGTGGAATTATTTATATGTTCCTCTGTTCTCTATGAGTGCTGATGTCAACTACTCTTATATCTGCATATTCAGGCTGTCAGAGAACTAGAGCTATCAGCAGTTAGAGCTGTAATTGGTTGCATTAAGGAATACAAACTTGAATCTGGCTACCATCTGGATCCTCTGGAGCGAAGGTTCTCGCAATTGGCGAATGCAAAAAGCGGTGTGAAAAGGAATTCGGATACAGGAAACTATCCTCCTCTGAAAAAGCAGAAACCTAACGGTGAATCTAACGACTATAAACCACACAGTGGCTACGTTGATCGGGGCAGCAGTCCTGACCATGGTGGTGCAACTAGCGGAGGAAGACGGCCTCCTCCTCAGCCACACTATGAAAGGGCACCAAATGCTGGGGTGCCAGATAGATATTCTCATCTCGCTGCTCCAACAAGCTATGGTTACGGCCTGGCTACTGTCTATCCTCCTGGAACGGCTGACCATAGGTCTTATTACTATCCTCATGAGGACCAGACAGCTGCCCCTTACAATGCTGCAGTCCCCAACTATGGCAGCTATGTGGCTGGAGTTCAGCCGTCGCATCAAGCATACATGTAAATTCTGATGCTGCTGATTGTCAGTGTTGTGGCGCACTGAGTTTGTAACCCTGACTAGAGTTCGGCCATGTACCCGCCCTCCAATGTGAGTGTTTGACATGGTTCTCCCGGTTAACGGGGTATCAGGTTGACCAAAGGGTCTTCATTCGGGAAAACCTTATTTAAATAGTGTTGGGTCATGTAACCTTTGCTGATGCCCGTTTCGTGTATTATTGGTCATTAGCGTCACCAAAGCCGTGAGTACTGCACAATGTGGTCACTCCCTGGTCAATCGTCTCTGGCAATGTGATTTAGTACTGAGAACTGGAGACGAATGATAGCCGATGCTGTTTCGGTAATTGGCATCTCTAAACTTATGTTCGCAGTGCATCACGGTTGAGCACTCGAAGCTCGTTTAAAGAAGCATCTGTGCTGGTTGGGATGTCCCAAAGTAGGCTACGAGTTGCAGAAGGATTTTTATCCCGTTGCTGTGACTTGTTTCGTATCTGTTTTTTTTTTTTTTTTTTTGTGACGAGGGTGTCCGGGTCAGCTTGCGCGCACTTCGATTAATCCTCCGGACACTGACAAGGCGTCCCCCCACCAGCATTGGGTAAAACTTTAACCGAGGTCAACGGACATGGCCAACATGGATTTTGAGGCTAGTGGGATTCGAACCCAAAACCTTTAAAAAGAAGGTTGAGTCGAATTATATCATTAATTTAAAAATATTAAAATATATAATTTAAATTATTATTAATATTTAATGATAATTTTATTTAAAATAATACGTGACGTATCGTTCATCCAACAAACGATGCAAAGGATATCTATTTGTGTATATTTAGTTCTCAAATTCGTCCCAACGAAATTACATGGGTTATTAATGGTTCCGTGCATTGATAGGCAGACCTAATGCTGACCGGACCCCTAACTAACAAGCGGGTCAATTCCGGTCTTTTTTCCTTGCCGTCTACCACCCAAAACAAAGAATTTGGCTGCCAAGAAGGCCAGAAAATTCCCAAGTCAACACGGAAAAAAACATATATGAATCAAAGAATTCTCGAGTCATGGATTCTTCAATTGAATTGCCTCACGCAAGAGAACTTTCAAATGTCAAAATCATATTTGAATTGAAAAGGAAAGAAAGAAAAAAAAAAAAAAAAAAAAAGAGGTGGCGGTGAGTAATAAACACAAAGCCTATATCATCTGATGGAGTAGTATTAGGCGAAATTGCAGACCACAATTTTCTGTGCTCCCTTTTGCCGTGAAGATAGTGCTTTGAGGTGATTATCTCTCACGCTGGTAGAAATGACCAAAGTCTGCAAAATGATTCCTTAATCTGATAAGCGTTTTGATTTATCACTTTGATTCTTTGCTGGGTTTTGATTATTTCTCTTAATCCAACATGGGTTTTTATGTTTCAGGTTTTTTTTTTTTAATTGTTCTCATGATTGTTCTTCGACTTGATTTACTTGAAATGTTGAGAGTAGTAATTTTTGGGTGTATGTTCCCCGTGTTAGTTCTTGGTGGATTGTGGTGGTTCTGCTTGGGAGGAGGGTGAACTCAGGTGTATGTCTTTTTGCCTCGCTTTTGAATATGGAGTTCTGGTGTTGTAAGCCACGATTTTCCGTCTGTCGAGTGTCTTGTTTTGTCTCGTCTTTCCTGGCTTGGTACCCAACCTTGCTCAAGGGCAGGGTACCGATAAGGTGTTGCCCGAGGGCATCAGGCTTCCTTATTAATGACTGCCTTCTTGTCCCAGATGTTTTGGCCTAGCTTTCCATAACTCCTACCGCTGCACCAGGGGGCCTCCCAACAAGGAAGCATCTCACTACTAGTAGTTAGCTGACCTCATAAGAGCAGTTATACCTCCAAATCATATGGTGCGCACTAACGGCGTTGTTGAGTTTTACACGCGGATACGTGGCTATTTTCACAGTCCAGTAAACTTCCAACTCAGGTAGCTACTTGGGCTAATGCCTCAATCATGGGGTTCAGTCATCATATTACAGAATTTCATTGCCGAAAATCCGATCTGAAAGAGTCCGACTTTCGAATCTGACTTCCGAAAAAGGGGACCAACCATGTGAAATGAAGCTACTCCTAAAAGAGTCCCTCATTTTCGTTGTTGTTTTCTCTTTTACTCCATCTTAAGGGTGCAAGATGCATTGAATGCACGGTATGAATATCTCAAATTCCGATTGCTGTCTTGACGACAGCTTTAGAGGAGAGGAATGCCTCAGACGCCGGCAAGGCTTAATGATCTTTCCTTTAGGGTAGCTGCATTTTACAGGTGTTGTTTCCCTTTTTCGGAATACGGAATTTCAGATCGGATTCTCGACAATGAAATTCTGTAAGATGATGTTCGAAATCGCCGATGCACGCTCAATGAATCTTTTTGGTTGGTTTAGGAACGTTTAGCCGCGTCTGAGACACCATATATAGTCTGGTAGCCTCGAGAGGGAGTGTGAGCCGGTTGGCCGCTAGGCCCCATCCAATTGGTAGCGAGAGCGCGTTGGGGGGATACTGATGCGGGAGTGGAAGTTATCCTGAGGTGGATGACAAACACATGGATTATGTATTGGATACGAGTATAAGTTCCAGGGGGAGAGGCTTCCTACCACCCTTGTCCAGTAGGCCGCTATGACTGAGTAAGGACAGTGAAAGTGGGATTCTGAGTGGGGTAAGAATCCTGAAGATTCATTCATCCTTGGAAGATACATGTTCAAGAATTCCACTCGTCGATCATGGTTTTATGTGAAATGTGTTAGGGTGTTCATATGCTCACAAGAGCTTCGTTCGCTCGCTTTTGATCTAAAGCATCAAAAATGACTATGTTGGATATGTGTGAGTAGGTTCCGCATGGATGATATTCATATTGTTGAAGTACGATATATACTTTATCTGGCTAGCAACACAATAGCCTGGGATTTAAGTTTAGTATTGATCCTGTTAACCCTTCCATCCTATTTGCCCCACAGTTGATTCAATCGTTGACGAGGTGAGCGAGATTCCTGAGGTGGATAATGGACACAAGATCACCGACTTATCAACCAACCCAGGGCTCAGCTTCTAGGAGATTTGTTTCCCAAGAGTCCTCGATCGGTCGGCCACAGAGGGGTCAGCATCCCGACATTGATGCTCATGTTAAGCACTTGGTCAATGACCTCAAGAGCAGTTCAGTTCAGGTTCAGAGAGAAGCTGCGGCTGGACTCCGGGTGCTCTCAAGGCATGACCCAGAAAAAAGAATTGCGATCGCGGAAAACGGGGCCATAAGTCCCTTGGTTGATCTTCTTAAATCAACAGATTCCATGTGCCAGGAAAACGCTGTGACAGCTCTTCTTAACTTGTCTATCAATGACAACAACAAAGCGGCTATTGCTCATGCTGGTGCTATCGAACCCTTAATTCATGTTCTTGGGAATGGAAGCCCTGAGGTCAGGCAAAACGCAGCCGCCACCCTATATAGTCTCTCCTTAATGGAAGAAATCAAACTTAAGATAGGTCGTTCTGGGGCTATATTGCCCTTGGTTGAGTTGTTACACAATGGGACTCCCAGGGGAAAGAAAGACGCAGTCACTGCCTTGTTTAACTTGTCGACTGCTCAGGAAAACAGGATCAAGATTGTGCAAGGTGGTGCTGTGAAGCATCTGATTAAGCTGATGGATCCGGCGACTGGACTTGGGGACAAGGCAGTGACTGCAGTCCTGGCGAACCTTGCTGCCACTCCTGAGGGATGCTTTGAGATTGGACGAGAAGGTGGAGTTATTCGTCTTGTTGATGTTGTGGAGTTAGGCTCGGCGAAAGGGAAGGAGTGTGCTGCTGCTGCCCTCCTACAACTATGCATCAGCAGAGATAAATACTGTCATATAGTTCTTAGAGAAGCCATTGTGCCTTTGTTGATCGTCTTAGCGATGACAGGAACTCCGAGAGCCAAAGACAAAGTAAGAGCTCTTTTCATCATTTTACATAAAAATCCGGATTAATTTCTGTCCACGTTAGCTAATCCATGATAGCTAATCCAGAATTTAGTTTATATCGATATTTTTTCTCTTTGTTACATCTGCAGGCGCGGCAACTCCTTACTTATCTCAGAAATTATCAGCGCGCTGTTGCCCAAGCTGGACCTGGGAGAGGCTGAATACAATTTCGAGTGTTGCTCATCTCCTGAAGAAGTATTGTTGATCACCATTATCAAATATTCGGACACCAGTCGACAGAGAAAGCGATTTGTAAGTTTAGCAGTATCTATAATGAGCTTGCTAATTAATCATTCTCATATGTTTATCTTACACTTGATGATGAGATACTTATACTGCATTGGTAAGATAGAAAAGTATATTATACGGAAGTACTGTATTAGTTATCATCGTCTTATTGACATTGTCTTCCCATTGTATGTGAAAGGGCTTGCAGCTTATAGTTATGTAAGGACTTGTGTCCAGTCATGGGATTATTACATAGTTCTCAAGTTACGGATGATTTATCTTCTCATTGTCTTACGTCGAAATATTTAATCTATGACTAAAACATCTTTGACAGAAATGATAATTCTTGTAACGAGTCCATGACTTAGAAAAGAGACCATATTCGAATATTCCCTCTCCAGACACCAGAGACCCCTTTGCCAGGTAGGAGTAATATTTCTCAGCGACCAGCTGCAGAAATTACAGATCTCAAATGGACAGCAGAATGCTTGCTTTTTCGTTGTTTTTAGTAACGATCAATTTGTTCAGTTGCACTATTAGTTACTTTACTAAAGGCAAAGAACCATAAAGCGGAAGAAGACTATACCCATGACACAAGTTACTCTTTGAAACATACCAAAACATACACTATAATGCAACTCATATACCGTTAGGGCACTCTCTTGCAGAAACCAACTCATACAGTCATCCCTCGGATTGAGGATGGAAACGTTCATGCGAAATTCTCCCCAATGGTTGAATCGATATCTCATAACGTAACAAAAGATAATGATCTTCATCCGATATGGAAACGAATAGCGGAGTATATATGATCTCCTTGTACTTATAATACGAAGCATGATAACATATTCTCATACAAAAACGTACAGAGCCAAATCAATCCATGGAGAGAGAGTAAAATGTAAAATGAATAAACAAATAGCAAAATGGTCATGGAACGACAAAGAGAGAAAGATACAGAACCAACAATGAGTTTTCTACATAAATAATTGGAGCCCCGGGAAAAATCAAAAGCAGCAGCAGATCAATGCAAAATGCAAAATGCAATGCAACAAATGCACTAGAAGAGGAAGACAAGAGCAGCCCATCCCAATATGAAGCTGCCGGACAAGATGCATGTGATCCTCTCTGCTCCACTCTGCGCACAAGGATAACAATAAAGATCTCATCAACCAATGTCAAGTGACATACATTTCATGTACACTTGTTCCACTCAACAGTAACACAAATTTCACCACACAAAATGGTAACACGTGAAATAAAAAACCGAACCTAAATAGTATACGTATATGAGTCAGATTTTCATATTAAATCAAAAATCCTGAACTGATAGGTTACCAGCGTTACCTCTTCATTTTAAAGATCGATGAGTAAAGCCATCAACTCGGACATGTTACAGTGGGGTCAATGTGAATGTGTAGCACAGTAGCAATAAATGGAGGGATGAAACATACATGTAGAAAATAAAATGGTGTCATGAATTTGGCGTGGAAATGTATATGAACAGAACAAGACAACACATAAACAATTATTATGTTACCCAACATTTGCTGTATTTTGCAGATTTTTTTTAATTTTTTTGCTATTTCCTCCCCTTGTGATTATGTTACCCAACATTTGCTGTATTTTGCAGATTTTTTTTTAATTTTTTTGCTATTTCCTCCCTTGTGATCTGGCTAATGTAGCCAAATAATGAACAAAATAATACTGCATTCAGTACTACCGTCTATTTAAAGAATAGTTTACTCATTGGATGAGTAAAAATAAAATCAAGATCCTAAGCCATTATTCTTGTTGTCAATAAATTTGGAGTTGATATCTCATATACTAGAAGTCTCACATAAATACTTTTAAATTCTAAAAATGTGTAAACAAAACAACATGTTTGAATAGGATGTGATTTTATCAAATTTGCAATAGTTACCTTTAGTATCATAGGAGCAATTCCATATTTTACGTGTGACCAAATGCACCAAGTCAAGATCTTACTAGTACTAGTAGTTTTGTAACAGCACTCAGAGCTATTCAAATTATTCTACCCACTCCACTCCGTCCAACCCATGTGCCCAAATTTATTAGCCTCTGTGCTCTGAATAATAAATGTAAAGAAAGAGAAGAAAAAAAAATCTGGAAAGTTTGTTACATGGTCCAATTTTCACAACACAATCATTCATTCGTTCCCTCCCCCACATAACAGCCAGCTGTGTTTCTTCAATTTTTCTGTAACCGCGAACGGTAAAATTGTAAAGTGGGGGTAACTAGATGCTGTAACTAGTCTTAAGATTTTAAAAATAGATTCAGCTCACTATTAGCTTGTCAAAATGATGTTTAGTCGTAAATCAAGTTTTTGTATCCACAAGCTACGTCCATTCTCGACACGAATGTCCGAGTGTTTGATTTTAATGGAACGAAGGAAGTATTGTACTACCGAAATGGCATCATTCCTACAGTAGAACCATTACATGTACTTATGACATTGTTCTAACCCCAATTTACATGGATCATGATATCCTCACATATCAAGCACACAATATGAGAAAGGTAAATACATTGTTCACACTTCAGTTCCTATAGTTACTGGAGTACAAAATTGAACCATCTTAAATGCAGACTATATCCATAATGGATCCATACTTCAGTATATGGTACCGTACATTCCCTCAACTTAATCAATGTTCTAACATTAAATTTACCCAAATAATCACATTGATTTCAATTCAGCTCATCAATGCCACAGATCTAGTTAGCCAATTAGATCCCACACCCCTTCAAGTCTCTAACTCACAGATCCAACTCACAATCCACCAAAACGTAACCAAACAATAACACCACACAAAACAACAATCACCAACAAACAAACAAAAACACAAATCAACTGCACACATTCATCTCCGACCTGACTTACACGAACACAGAAAACCACATTCTCAAACAAAAACCAGATCAAGTGATGCCAATGACCGTTACCTCATCGGCAGCGGTGGTGACGGCGGGGCCGGGTGATGCGGCATCGCTAGGTCCAGGAGCCTCAGCCGGGGGAGCAGGAGGACTGGACAGCTCGGGAGCAGGAGCCGGCGACGCGCTCTTCTTCTTCGTCTTCTTGGCCTTCTTGCTCGGAGCAGGCGCCGGTGTCTCCACCGTCGCAGGCGGGGACGCCTCGGGAGCCAATGGCGACGGCGGAGAACTCACCGGCGCCACAACCGGGACAGCAGCAGCCACAGGAGCAGCGACTGGAGTAGTGGTTGGAGCAGGGGGAGATGTGGCCGGAGCAGTCGCCGGAGCGGTCGCCGGAGCGATCGCCGGAGCCTTCGTCGGGGTTTTTGAGGGAGATTTGGTGGCCGGAGCGGTGGCAGGGGAAGTTGCGGGAGCGGTGACGGACTCGGATTTGGGAGCGGGGGAAGCGGAGATGGGAGAGGCGGCGGGGGAGGTGGTGGTGGTGGTGGGAGATTTGGAAGGGGCGGCTGAAGGGGATTGAGCGGCGGCGGCGGCGGTGTGGAGAGAGAGGAGGAGGAGGAGAGTGAATGTGAAAGACAATGTGGTGGTGGTGGTGGTGGTGTGAGCCATTGTTGCTGTTGTTGTTGTGTGAGATTGATGAGAGGAGAAGGGGAGAGAGATTTGCTGGTGTGGTGGTGGAGATGGTGAGGAGAAGAGGAGGAGGGGATGGAGTGAAGTGAGAAACGGGAAGACAGGAGAGAGACTAAATAGAACGTTGTGAGGGGGGCCCACATCGAACGGGAAAATATATTACACCCTGGACCGTAACTTTTTACTGCTTATTATGTACTTACTCGTCGTCTGATACGACACATTACGTATTTTAAATTTTTTTATTTTATATTATAAATTATATTTTTTTATTCGAATCGTTTCAAAATATAATTAACATATCATATTTAATAATATTTTTATATAAAAAACATCAAAATAAATCACCATCTGTTATTATACCCGCACCACCTAATTCTTTCTTCTTTCTCATCCTCCCTCCTAAGTCTCATTTATCACTAAAAATTCAACATATACATAAATCTCTATGTCGGGTCAAATCGTTCGTTATTTTTTAAGACGGAGATATTATTGTTCAATATATATGAATATAATTCTTGTTTTCATATCAAATCACGTCTGATCATCCCATAACATATATTATATTGAACTACGTAATTTATATAATCATTGATGTTTCACGATAAATTTATAAAAAACTATGTTTAATCGTCGTTAAACTTTCCATCGACATACATACTATACCAAAACGGTGCATTTATTGTGGGACGGAAGGAAAATGAGATAGGATGGATTAGTCACTTTGGAGCATTCCAATCAGATTCTGTAAAAATAAAAAAAATCCCAATTTTTATAATTTATTACTTGCTCCGTCCCGTATTAATTATAACGTTTTTTTATTTGGTCAATTTTAAAAAAAATTATAACTAACATTTCCTCTTTTGATAACATTTTAATATAAAAAAATACCAAATCAATCTCATCAACTAGACTATATCCACTATCTTCTTTCATAAGTAATACAGTAAATCTCATTATCACAAAATAATATTCTTTTTTCATCAAAATCCATACAAACTTACCACTCCCATAAATTCTCGTATCAGATCAAAACAATAAATATGGGACGAAGAAAGTATATCTCATTATATTTTATACTATCTTATTTTATCTAATACGATATATTATACTAATATTCTAGATTGAGAGATATACTATTTATGATTTCTTATTTTATAGTTTTTCATCCCTTATTCATTACTCCCTTTTTTCTAAATTAATTGAAATGTTTTTTTTTTTGTCAGTTTCAAAATAAATAAAACATTTTCATCTTTGATAACTTTTTAACATAAAAAAAATCAAATCAATCGCATCCGCTACATTATACCCACTAACTCCTCTCACAACTGTTACAATAAACCCCACTATCATTAAAAAAATATTCATTCTTCACCAAAATCCACATATATTCAACACTCGCATAAATTCCTATGTTGAATCAAAACATTTCAATTAATTCGAAACGGGAGGAGTATTTATTTGTAAAGCCCTAAAAAATTGAGATTAAATAAATATAAAAATTATGATCAAATAATAGTTCAAAAATTTATAAACGCAACGAAAATATTTATTTTCTCTTTTATAATAAATTAAATGTAAGAAACGAATCTCGTTTCAAAGTTTTGAGACGAAACGTTACGTTCATAACATTAAAACCTGTGACGAAGTTAGGATAACTTTTGTCACGGAAAAATTTGAAAAATTATATGTTAATTAATAACATGATTTTTTGAGCGTGGTGGTAAAGTTTGAGCAAAGACTGTGGAAAATTTGGGATTAACTGGTCCTGCGATTATACAAAACGGGGATGTTTTATTTTAAATCCTACGCACTATTCCCTTTCCCTCCACTTTTGGTATCTTTCCAGCATGCCTTCGTCTTCTTTATTCTCCAGTGCTTGCACCATTCCAACCACCGAAGGCATCATCGCGGACACCACCACGACAACCACCAAACCCACCTCCTCAATCCGCAGCTGTATTACTCTCTCGGGCCATTCCTCTGTCTCACTCTACTCTCAATCCCTCACACACTCTCTCACGGTCTCCTCACTTTCTTCTTCCTTTGCTTTTGGTTCCTCTTGTTTGGCAACAGAATCAAGCTCCAAGGGACACCGACAGCAAGCGAGGTAGGCTAGGTGGGTCGTGAGGAGAAGGAGAAGAGGCGAGAAGGCAGAGGTGAGCTCAACTTATCCGAGGACGTGGAAGCCGAGCTACTCCAAGCAAGGCAAACCAAGGAAAACGAGCTCAAAATAACCCCGACTCGAGGGTGAGCTTCGTATAACTCATAACTTAATGTTATATCGATCATTTGAAGCTAAATAACAAAGAAAACGGCATGAAAAACAAACCACGGATGAATAAAACGTGTTTTGAACCAAAAGACAAGTTATGCTCGTGAGATCTCAAAACCTAAGGGTTTACGTATCAAACAAGCCCAAAACTGATCAGCCATGACAAGAACTAAGTAAATATTATGTTCATGAAGTTTTAAATCATTTGGGATTGAATTGGGTGGGTAAAACACAAAAACCAACAAAACAGGCTTTTTTCAGTTTCAGGACGGCTGTGACCCTCAAGATTAAAGCGCATTTTGACCCTAGTTAGAGCCGGATTTAGAAAATAATCCTTCAGAAAAAACTGTAGGGGACTTCTTGTCGTTTCCAACGAATCAAGAATCACCCAATTTGGTTAAAAACGAGGAAGTTATGGATGTTCGAAGTCAATGCAGGAAATCTGAAAAAAAAAAAAAAAACACTGAAACTTCGTGCATTAAGCTTCGGGCACTTCCACTGTAGCCCAAAAATGTGTTTTTTTGACGTATTAATGCGTCGTGTCAACCCGTATACCTCATGCCACTATTAAAATGCAATATTTGAATAAGAAAACGTGATAAATTACATGATTAATTGTACGCAGAGCAAAAAACGTTTAGTTTGAGTAGAATACATAATAGTTTGTGTATTTGCAAAACATACATAAATTTTACAAAATAATAGT
>JAOVYX010021347.1:0-15867 GCA_035668315.1 Drosera spatulata
GTAAACTCCGCGTTTCACAATTGGAATCAAAGCCTGACTTTCTAAACTTAACAGTTATTAGAAAGAAAAAGGTCTCTTTCTTTTCTGTCTGATATTTGCAAAGAAGTCAATAACAGTTTATTTTGTAAAAAAAGAATGGCTCCTTCAAAGCTACCGAAGTGCCTTAACAGTGGTAAACCACCTACCTGCTTCTTCAACCAATTCAACCACTGGAAGCTAAGAATGCTAGCTTATATGGACTCCATTGATGAAAGAATCCAGGACATAGTCACAGATGGTCCTCATATAACAAAGATGCCAGATCCACTAGATGACACGAAAGAAGTTGATAAGCCAAAGTCCCTATGGACAAAGGAGGACTGGGACTTGGTACTGATAGACAGGCCCTGGATGATGACATATTCGAAATGGTAGTCCACACACCTCCACAGCAAAGGAGGCATGGGATGCTCTACTGGTCAGACATGAGGGAACAAATGAGATGACAGAAAGCAAGAAAGATGTTCTGATGCAGCAGCATGACTAGTCTCCATGAGGACTGATGAAAATCTCACTACCTTCTATGAGAGATTCAATGTCTTGATCAACAATTTAAAGACACTTGGAAAGACATTTGACAACAAGGAGGTCAATCTGAAGTTTATGAAATCTCTTCAAGAAGCATGCGCTCAAAGACTACTGCAATCAGAGAATCCAGAGATCTAGTAAAAATGGCACTTGCTCAGCTCGACGACGTGCTGCACACCTACAATCTTAAAGTAGAACAAAAGAAACAAATCATCGAAGCAAGGAAAAAAACCCCAGCCTTCAAGGCTCAGGAGAAGATATTGAGATCAATGGCGAAAGACGACACCACCTCAACCTCATCAACAACAGAAGAATCTATGTTTGAAGAACTTACCTTGATGGGAAAGAAATTCAGGAAGCTGTTTAAAAAGAAAGACTTCAAAAGAAATAACTTATCCAGATCAAAGGAAGCAGACAAGGAAGTGTGCTACAACTGCAGGAAACCATGACACTTTGCGACACAATGCAGATGAGCCCCTCAGGAGTCGTCCGGACAGAAAAAGAAGAAGGACTACAAGAAAGGCGGCTCGGGCAGAAAAGAAAAAGACAAAGCCTATGCTGCTAAAACATGGAGTGAGATAGACTCAGATGATGAAGAGACAATGTCAAATGCACAGCTCTGTCTCATGGCCAGAAGTGATGACAAACAACATGTATTTTACCTTTCCTCATCCGATGCCTCTGTTGAGGAACTAAAGGAGGCTCTCCTAGAGACCTTTGAGAACTTTTTTGACCTGACAAGGGAAAATAAATAAAACCTTGAGTTAATTCAAATCTTCAAAGAAAATTACAATCTGGCCTATCAGGAAATTGGGAAGAAATCAAATGACTTACTAGTGACTGAGAACGAACTCAAGGAATCCGATGAGAAAGTAAAACTTCTCACTAAAATGGTGGATAAACTTACCAACAGGAATGCTGAACTGCAAAGGTAGATTGACATATGGAATGGAAAGGCACTAGATCTTCAAAATAAGTTGATCACAGGTCAATCCTTACATGATCGATTTGGACTAGGATATAGAAGGTGCGTAAATGAGATTCAATCCTTAATTGCAAATGAAATCCCTCCAGTCAATAAAACAAAGGTCAAATAACCTCCTGCAAGAATATTATAGAAGGGTGAGACCTATACTGAAAAGAGCTGAAGAGTCAAAACTCTACTACTCAAATCAAGAAGGTTGACATCTCTACTGCTTATGTTAAGGATAAGATGAAGCAACCACAAACGGTGAATATTGCCAAACCCAAGGGAGCAATGGCCAATAGAAAAAAGGGTTATGAACTCAAACAATCACAATATGCACCAAACTATTCAGTGTGGAACAAAACATCCAGTACTGCATGGAACAAATCATACCCTAGACCCTACTATATATGTCAAATACAACACCCAAAGAAGTAAGACCAGAGGTCATATGCTATAGCTGTGACAAAAAGGGTCATAAAGCATTCAAATGTAGGTTACCACACAAGAGAGTCATTCAAGTATGGGTACCCAAGATTAACTAATAAGGACCCATGATTATGGGTGCCATGTGTGAGATTGAAATTTTATGTAGGAGCATCAAGAGAAAGCTTGGTACCTGGATAGTGGATGCTTAGGACACATGACTGGGAACAAAAACCTGTTGAAGGAATACAGAAAAGAGGAAGGTCTGCTTGTCATATTTGGAGGAGGTAAGGCAGGTAAGACTAAAGGTCATGGAACCTTTGGTATAGGTTCCCTAATCTTTAGAAATGCTGCCTATGTAAAGGGATTAGAACATAATCTTTTGTCTAGATGTCAATTATGTGACAAAGATTATGATCTCTCATTTACAAAGGATACATGTGAA
Source organism: Drosera spatulata (assembly GCA_035668315.1). Classification (NCBI taxonomy): domain Eukaryota; kingdom Viridiplantae; phylum Streptophyta; class Magnoliopsida; order Caryophyllales; family Droseraceae; genus Drosera; species Drosera spatulata. The sequence continues at coordinate 2,406 of JAOVYX010021347.1, forward strand.
GTAAGGGACAAAGAGGTCAAACTAGTAGGGTGCAGAAATTAAAGGGAACATATATGTAGTAGATTTCAATATGTCTTACTCTGCACAGATCACTTGTTTCTACACAAATAAATCTGAGGACACAAACTGGTTGTGGCATAAGAGACTTGCACATCCCAACTTCAAAACGATCTCTAAGCTTTCCTCAAACAACTTGGTAAGAGGATTACCTCAAATCAAGTTTCAGAAGGATAAGCTATGCAAATCTTGCCAAGAAGGAAAGCAGCCTAAGACTAGCTTCAAACCTGTGAATTCAACAAAATCCATTAGCGTTCTTGAACTCCTCGACATGGGCTTATTTAGACCAATGCAAGTGGAAAGTATAAGTAGGAAAAAATACACACTTGTAGTTGTGGATGATTACTCAAGATACACCTGGGTAATGTTCATGCATCGGAAGAATGAGACATACAGTTTGTTAATTAGGTTCTTAAGACAAGTTCAAAATGAAAAAGGAGTTGATGTAATTGCCATTAGAAGAGATGACGGGACTGAATTTGACCAATCAGGCGTGGACAAATACTGTGATGATCATGGCATAACACACAACTTTTCAGAACCTAGAACACCATAACAGAATGGTGTAGCTAAAAGAAAGAATAGAACACTAATAGAGGCAGCTAGGACAATGCTCTCATATGCAGACTTGCCTAAGAGTTATTAGACAAAGGTAGTAAATACTGCATGATATGTCCTAAATAGATGTCTGGTACACAAGATACACAAAAAGACACCTTATGAGTTACGGAAAGGAAAGACACCAAGTGTCAAATACTTTCATGCATTCGGCTACAAATGTTATATTCATAACAATGAGAAAGAACACCTAGGAAAATTTGATCCTAAGTCAGATGAAGGAATATTCCTAGGATACTCCACAACTAGTAAAGCATTTAGAGTCTACAATAAAAGAACAAGACTTGTTGAAGAATCTGTACATCTGTCCTTTGATGAAATCCTTACTTCACCTCGTATTGCTGATGTCTTCGATGAAGAATATGCCTGTGCAGATGAAGAACAGATTATAGGCCCGTACTCAGATGCTGCAGTAAAGGATGAACAATCTGCACCCATTGTAGAAGACAATGAACCAAAAAACAAGCTAGAACCGTCTGCAGTTCAGGAGCAACTCAAGGAAACAACACTTAGTGATACAAGACAAGAGGAGATGGATTAAAGCACTCAACCAGGATGTGATCATTGGAGACAAAGATGCACCAGTGCAGACCAAAATAGCAACAACATTTGAATGCCTGTTTGCATGTTACATATCAGAGATGGAACCAAAGAGCATCAAACAATCCTTAAGTGACTCAAACTGAATAGATGCCATGCAAGAGGAGCTAAACGTGTTCCAAAGAAATAAAGTATGGTATCTAGTTCCCAGACCAAAGGAATATCCAATGATAGGCTGCAAATGGGTCTTTAGAAATAAAACAGATGAAAATGGGACAATTATAAGAAACAAAGCCAGATTGGTTACCAAAGTGTACTCTCAGGAAGAACGGATAGACTTTGATGAAACGTTTGTCCTAGTTGCAAGACTTGAAGCCATAAGCATGTTCCTTGCCTATGCTACCTTCCAAGGTTTCAAAGCTTACCAAATGGATGTGAAGAGTGCATTTCTCAATGAAAAACTTCATGAGGAAGTCTATGTTGAGCAACCTCCAGACTTTGAAGACTATGAACACCCTGATTATGTTTACAGGTTAGAAAAAGCCCTATATGGATTGAAACAGACTCCAAGGACATGGTATGAAACTCTCTCCACCTTTCTATGTAATAATGGCTTCCAAAAACGGAATGTACTATGTCTTAAGAAAAACAAGAATCACACTTTGTTAGTGCAAATATATGTCGATGACATTATTTTCTATTGTACTAATAACAAGCTGTGTGAAAGATTTGCTGCACAAATGAAGTCCAAATTTCGGATGAGCCTAATGGGAGAATTAAAATACTTTCTAGGACTTCAAGTACAACAATTGGAGAGTGGAATATTCATAAATCAAGCAAAATACTTGAGAAACATAGTTAAGAAAATTGGACTAGAAAATGCAAGTCATATGAGAACAACGATGAACTCCACTGCAAAGATTGATAAAGATGAAAATGGAAAATCAATCAACCAAACACTAGATTAGACACTCTCTATGCTGTTTGTGTTTGTGCTAGATATCAATCTAATCCCAAGAAATCTCATTATACTGTAGTAAAGAGGATCCTGAGATATCTCAAACGAACCCTCGATCAAGGTATATGGTATCATAGGGAATCAGATTTTACACTAACTGGCTATTCAGATGCAGACTTTGCAGGATGTAGGGTTGATAGAAAAAGCAAAAGTGGAATGTGCCAATTTTTAGGTGCAAGGATCGTATCATGGTTGAGCAAGAAGCGGACAATTGTTTCAACCTCTACTGATGAAGACGAGTACATTGTAACAGGAAGCTGTGTTGCATAAATTTTCTGGATGAGGTCACAACTTACAGACTAAGGATTTATGTTTTCAAAAACACTAATCTTTTGTGACAGCACGCTTTCAATGGCTATATCAAAAAAAATCCCGTTTTTCACTCAAGAACCAAACACATTGATGTCAGATATCACTTTATCAGAAATCATGTGCAAAAAGGTCTTATCAAATTAGAATATATTTCTACATAAAAATAAATTACAGACGTTTTTACAAAGCCTCTTGATGAGAGCAAATTTACCCATATTAGGGAAGAATTGAGTATGATTGCTTAAATGAATAAGGCCAAAATGCTCTACTACTCTACTGCACAGTGAGAAGCAGACTAGCATTTAAATCTCCTTCTTCGTTGTCATTTTTGGAATGAAACAGAATCACAGATTTTAATGCCAGAATTTCGTAACAGTCAAAACAGTGACTGTTCTACGAAGACAAAGACACCGTCTATTTTTTTGGATTTACAACGGTACCTTTGTCACCTATAAATACTTTAGTACATGAGAGAGAACTTATACCTTTCACTTTCTCTCTCTCTCTCTCTCTCTCTCTCTCTCTCTCTAAACTCTCATACTCTCAAAGACCCTCTACTGCAAAACCTTAACACTGTTCATTCTCAATTTCTTTCTCCAAAACTCAGAACTTTTTCAAAGCTTCTCAATTGAAATTGATTTAGAAAATGGCCAACATAGAATCAAACTCTCCATCATCACCTGAAAGAACTCAAAGCCTCTCTATCCCTCAAAAAGGGTGGAATTGCAAACTGGGATTTTGAAACCCTAAAGGATGAATCAGATGAAGTTAAGGAGATTCCGGAGCTCATTCAAGACCCAGGATAAAGGTACTTGTGAGAACGAACCAGTCTGATTTTTGAAGATGAGGTCTTAGACTTCATTGAGAACGCCAAGGTTGTGGACGACTTCCTGAAGATCACCTACACCTCAAATAAGAAAATAGGGATCATGATCACTCCCAAGGACTTTGAGCGATTGTTCAAGGTATACATTGAAGGATCAAGTCCATAGTATCCATAGTAATAGACGGGAATCAAAGCGATGAGCCCAAGGACAAAGGAATCAGAACCATGAAGAAATATCTCTAAAAATCCTACAAGCTGCTTGTTGATGTGGTAAAGAAGGCAATCATGTCAAGAGAGTTTACAAAGGACCAAATCACATCAGACCAACAGGAGATCATGTGTGCAATCCCAACAAAGCACAAACTAAACTGGGCCAAGCTGATATGTATCAACTAGCCAAAAAAGTCGAGGCCAGACAACCACTCTATGGGATAGTGATTAGCATACTGGTGAAAGATAAGCTAAAGCTATCAAAAAAATAAGGAAGGCCATGGACTGCTGCCAAGCAGATTGACGTGAAAAAGATTGGAAAACAGCCCATTGGATTCTCAAAAAAGAAAAAGGAGGTGCAGACTACCTCAATTGCCTCTGATCAACCACATAAGGAGGTTGTAAAGAAAGCTAAGGAAAAAAAGGCTAAATCACCATCGACTGCAAACGGCACCATTAAACCCTTTACTGCTAAGGAAGGTGAAATAAAAAAAAGCCAAAGAACAGCCAAAGAGAAAGGCTGCAGCACGACCTCCCAGGGTAACCTAAAGAAAGCTAATTATGCAGACCTCCGAAGAGGCTGAGGAAGCATCATCACAGGCACCTATGGGAGATGATCCAATGCAAGAAGAGGAAGTGACTTGGCCAGAGAAGGCAATAGCTGAAGAAGAAGCAGATGCAGACCATCAAATTTAGAAATCTCCCAGAAGAGAAGGAAAGGAGCCCTCAACAGAACTAGAGCCAGTTGCTCTTGTCCCAGTGAGCATACTTGAACCAGTCCCACTACTGCACCAACTATTTTGAATGTCAGGGTGAAAAAGGGTGAGAAATCAAGGAAGGCGCCCCCTAAAGACATAGAAAATGCTATGCTGCATGACTCCAATCTAGCCGTAGAAGTAATCAGGGAGGGAACAAGTGAAGAACTGATTTCACTCATCACACAAGTAACAGAACTATGGAGTGATGTGGTTAAAGGTCCACAAGCAGAATTCAGGAAAGAAATGATTGCAAAAGGGTTCTACAGGAAAACAAATAGAAGCGATAGAGGCTGAGATATGAAAAGAAACACAAAAATCTGATAAGGCTGGAAGAAAGGAGATAGTGCCCTCACTCTCAATTGGGCAAAAGAAGAAAACGTCAACAACAACAGTCATAATACCAATCTCGTCTACAAGACCAGAGCTGATGAGTCTGCTAATTGAGCAGCGCTCTACTGCAACAGAGGTAAGGGCAACCACAACCACAACAGCAGATGAGGAACAGGAGACAACCACTGTCATCACACCTGATCCAGCAGCAATAGTTATAGCATTGTAGACTGCCCTATCCCTTCAAACAAGAGTAACAAGACACTCTGCCAAAACCAAGCAACTCTTTGGCACCCCAGAAAAGGAGTCTATGCTGCAACAGTTCATAAGGGAGAATAAACTTCCTCTGAAGGGAAAAAGGAAAGCAGCTCATCAACAACCAAGACAGGTCCCCTCTTAGATATAGAATCAACCCAGATGGAAGCGAAACTGAGGTGGGAATTGTTGATGGGCTCACAGAAGCTGAGATTGCACAACTGGCTATAATACAGAAGAAGGATGAGCCAAAGAAGAAGAGCCCAACTGAGCCATACATCCTTTTCAGTGGTACTTTGGAGATCAAAGATTCAACTCTGAAAACCACAAGAATCAGACAAGCTCAGCTTGAAAAGGTTGAGTTCGTGAATACTCCTGAAGTTGAAGTTGAGTTAAAGAGGTTGGTGGACAAACATTTAAGGGCTACAACTCTGGAGATTCATGAATATCTCTCTAGACCTACCATCGGGAGACCACCCTCTCCAGGAGGTGACGATGAAAATGACGACAATGGAGGACAAAACAATGAGAATAGTGTAGTACTAGAAGACGACATCATTGATGAAGTGGCTTGAGAAACCACAGACAAAGGAGTTCAGCCAAATCCAACACAAGAAAGGGAAGAACATCCTCAATCAGCACCAGTAGTGGACACTCTTCCCTTCAGAGATGCAGATGACACCCACAAGCCACCTGCAAACGAGGCAGCAGATCAGGCTCAATCCAAAGAAGCTCATCAAGAACAGGCCACTGAATCACCAACTGAAAGGATCTGAGATGACTACTGTAGTCAAGGAGCCATAAAGCCAAGAAGCTACATCTGGAGGAATGACTCAACAAGAGCTAAGAAAGCATCTGTTGGATGACACTCCCATCTCAAAGGGAGCAGTCCCGCAGCACATAACTACAGATCCAAGAGTATCACCCCTCAACATTCATTTCACTCCTCAATCCACCTTTGGGCTTGAGCAGACTGCAGTAGATCCTCCATCAATTGGCTTTCCAGAAGTATTGCTCTATGGAGCTACTACAAACATCCCAAGGATCCCAAGAACTGCTGCAACAAGTCTCAAACAACTCCTGACAACATCACGGGCTCAAGCATCACTCTCAAAGACTATAGTGGCAGGATTATCCAAAGACAAGCAATCCCCTGCAAGGGATGATTCTGACATCATTACCTTGGAGCATCGACTGCAGCACCTGGATCAGAGTGTCTATGATCTCCATTAATGGACAAGGGATGCCTTCCATGATCTTCTCGAAAGCCTTGAACCTTTTGCAGAAAATTTGGAATCAAAGAGAAATGACAGGAACAAATACTTCGCTGAGTTCTATGATGTCCTCTCCGGCATTGGCAACCATCTACATCAACAAATAAAGAAGAGCAATGCCTTCAATCTCCAGCAATATCACAGAAATGCCCCCAACCTAAGCAGACTCACGACTGTACAAACCTTCAATATCCAAAAGCTGTAGACCTCTCGCCTAGTCACTCAAGACCAACTTCAACAGCATATTCAAAACAATGACAACAGACTTCCCCCAGCTGGGAACCAAGGTACAGGCCAAAATTTTCAAGGCCACTGCTGCTCAGCAGACCACCACCATTGAACTCAAGGCCTTAAGGCAAGCAATTGAAGCTCTCACAGCTGCACTATCTGCCTCTTCTCTTCCAAAATCTGATAACGAAAAGAGAGAGAAGCACAAAGAAAAGAAAGACGCTACCGAGGGGGAGGAAGGCTACAAGAAAACCTCCAAGGAACCCTCAAGATCCCAAGGGGAGGACTCAAGCAGCCGAGACAAACAGGAAAGAAAAAGATACAGAGAACACTATCCAAGAGACAAAGGATACATGGAGCACAAAGGTCATAGGTAGAACACTTACAACGCCCTGCAATTTCTCTTTTCAAACATTGTATCAAAAATATTTCTTTTATATCAAGAATGTATTTTGGTATTGTTATCTTGATGTTTTAAGACTTGAAAGTTTTGTTATCATCAATTTAGGGGGAGATTATTAGGAATGTGCCATCCCTCCGGTGTATGACATTGATGAACAAAACTTTAGAGTAGAACATTGTCGTAGTTAGTTGATTAGGTTAAGAATTAAGATAGTAAGTTGCAGTCTAGAAAAACATACAGCAGAGCAACAGACCACAATGCCAATGTGAATCACCTGGATGGAGACAACTGCAAAAGGCTCTGGATAATCAACTAAGACAAACATGGGCAACAAAAGATCACAAATACTTCAGGATCTAGGATCGAAGTCTCATGATCAAGTTACATCACAATGCAGACTGGGTGTAGAAACGGTGAAAGCGTAGCATACTAAAAGTTACAGCAGACTGGTTGATGGATGGACTGGGATCTAAGTAACGGTCACATCGAAGCTTTGAGGTTTAAAAATCAGTACGAGGTTGATGGTGGTTATGAGAAGGCCTGTCAGCATCACTGCGGATTACAGCCAGCTGTAATCATCAATACGAGGTTGATGGTGGTTACATCACGAGGGGACAAACAGTCAGCTGTCAACATCAGAATAGTATAATCACGGGTTCTAATTCCCTGAGCCTATAAAATCGGATTGAGAAAGCTCGGAGAGGGTTGATGACAATTGTGAATTTCATTTGCAAGCAAGAAAAATCTCTCTAGTGTTGTGCAATCGTTCTCAAGAGCTGTGAAGAAAAGATCCAAGGAAGGAAGTTCACTAGTCTGCACCAAGAACAACATCTGAAGAAGAGTCTTTGAAAAGATCTGTGCAATGATCTTGGTTCTAGCCTTAGCAAGGGTTGTACTTGCAAGGGGTTGTCTCGTAAGCCATAAATAAGAAAATAGTGAACTCACCTCTTGGTTAAACCACATTGGTGACGAAGGGAAGACTGGATTAAGCCTTAGCTGATCATTTGACAATGATTGTCTGAACTAGTATAAAATCTTGTGTTCTTACTATCCTTATTCAATACTTAGAACTGTTAGAAAATAATATAAGACACACAAGAGACAATTATCCTAAATAAGTTGTCTTTGTTACAGACTCATTTTGAAAGTCTGCAAAGGGTTAAGTGCATACTAGCCAAGACCAAGTTTCACTGAACTATGAAAAGTTTTTGAATAGCCCATTAACCCCCCCCCCCCCCCCTAGGTTATTCATTGTAAACTCTGTGTTTTAACCTATAACGCTAAACCCTACAAACTCTAAAACATACATTTAACATTCTTTGACTAATTTACCCCTGTGTAACCCTTATCGAACCCACCTTCTCCTCTCCTCCATTTCAGTTGCACCAATTCATCCCTATCTAACCCTAATCGAATGCCCATCTCCTCCTCTCCTCCATTTCATATCTGAAAAATTCACCCTTGTCTAACCCTAATCGAACCCATCTATTCCTTTCATCCATTTTAGGTCTGAAAACTCTACCATGAGTTCGCAACACTCATATAGTGGTGGTCGTCCATAACCAGATTCACACCCACAATTTGTCCCAGTGTATTGTCCACCAATTCGAATTCTTAGACCAGATCGAAGCACGAAAGGCAGATTGTTCTTCAAGTACGACCATTGTAAATACTTCGCATGGTGCAATCCAATTGCTGGTCAAGGTGTTCAAGGTGTTGTCGAGGAAAGAAATCTGTGCAATTGTATTTGTTCGTGTAATGAATCAGCTGGCCGTTTGGCAAAGTTAGAAATTATTGTAAGGGTTTCAAAGCATGTGACAGTAGCAATGGCGATATTTGGGGTTCTTGCATTGTTAATAACAAGTCCTTAACCTGGAGTATAACATTATTTATCTAATTCACATTATGTACATAAAAAAATACTATTGATTACAAAATATACCTATTTTAAATCACATATAAAATCTAAAATATTTGAGAATTCCATGTCATGATGATGTTAAATTATTTAAGTAGTTGTTATCTTCTAATAATGTTATAATAATGAAACAAATATGAAACAGTATTAGAACAACGTGTACGATACAATGAAAAGGCATTATAAGTTAAATACATTTAATACAAATCATAAATATTATGTCACTAATATATGATCAACTAAACTTTGTACCATAGTTTGATTTGCTTGGATACCAAGAAAGATTAAATTAGCTTTATATATGCAAGTCCTTAACATGGTTTTTGGATACAATAGTATAAATTTATTTCTTTTATATCTTTTTGAAGTAATTTTATATGATTTTTTAATTTTATAAACTTTTCAATTATATTCACACTTTGGATAAATTTATATTGAATATATATATATATAGCTACTTATTTATTATAGCAAAATAAGAACAAATATCATCGAATAATTCTCCATATTATCATAAGCAATTTTTATCTTTTTCAAACTTAAATAATAATTATTCCTTCTTCCTTTTTTATTTTTTCGATGGAAAAAATGTATAAGAAAAAAGAACATGATCATTAACCAATGTATTTCAATGTTTTAAAAAAAAAAAAAGAAAAGAAAAACAAATCAAATGAATTTCACTTAATTTTTGAGCGAAGTACTTCTACCATAAAATTATCTTACTTTCTATACTAACTCATTCAAGTTACAATGAATTTAATCATAGGTTTTTGTTGTTGTTGTTGTTTTTTTTTTTTTCTCTTAACACGTGTCACATCAATGCTGTTTAGGCAAGAAAAAATAAGTTGTCATTACAAAGAAATAGGTTAAATTTTTCATCATAAATATGACGTGTTGATAACTTGTTTTTTTTTTTAATGACGAGGGTGTCCGGGCCAGCTCGCGCGCACCTCGACTAATCCCTTGGACATTGACAAGGCTGTTTGGTTGACGTGTTGATAACTTGATAACAAAACAAACAAAAATTTTGGTATGTAGTAATACATACCTTGCTTTATATATATTAATAAAATAATTTTTTTAACTGATATAACAAAGACCAAATGTTTGAATTCACGTATTCTTAAAATAAAGTTGTTTTACCTTAGAATTATCTTAGTTCGTGTACTAACACATTAAAGTGATAAATGGAATAAATGATGAGTTTTTTTTATATTTTATCAATGGAACATATGCAAGAGAAAAAATATAAGTGTCATTGTAAATCAAATAGATGAACAAATGAAACAAAAAATAAAGAGTCATCGTAAATCAATTAGGTTAAATATAATCATAAATATGTAGTATCGTAATTAATATAGAAAAAACCGAACTTTGGTTTTTTTGGTACCAAGAAAGACCAAATTAGCTTTATATATATATATATATATATATATATATATAAATAGAAGTGGCATAATCTTGATGTATAAATGTACTCTTGATATACTCTTCATGTAATCCTCATATACTCTTGATGTAATCCTTATGTGTATCAAATGTGTATGAATATGTAGCATGTTCTCTAAATGAAGACTCATTCTATTGTTCGAATACATCACAAAGGAATACATCACAAACGAATACATATTGTTGTTAACATTACAACACATCGAGTATACATAACAACTCATTACCGGAGATTGTAGCCTGGGAGGTTCTCTTATTGTGACCAGTTCTTTTGTATCGTGTACATGTCACGGGTCTTGTGTTTACCTGAGATGGAATTGGTCTTGTTCTACGTCGTCCTGGTTGTGCCACAACATCGGTTGCACGTATTTGCATGGGTTCAGCGGTCGAGGTGGAGCCATCATGTTGTTGAGTTAGGATAGGATTAATGACCTCCTAATATATGTTTTTGTAGCTCTCCAAACTGAAATAAGTCTCACAATATCTTTTCAAAGGCTCTCCTTTGGACTCGATGCATGCACAGGCATGTCGACAAGGAAGGGCGTTCACTTGCCACTCTCTGCAGCTGCATTGATGGGATAGCAAGTCCACCGCATGCCTAGCTTCCTTGTCGAGTACTTCAAACTTCTATAAACTCGCAGGTAAGAACGTCAATCCACGACTTGCCTTGTAGGTTTCGTCAAGACTTTTCGCTGGCTTAGGACATAAAGAAGCCGTACAAACCCAAATCAACTCTCGTCGTTCGCACATAAGTTTCATTATTTGCATGCGTATTTGGTCAATTATCGTGGTGATCGGAAGATGGTGTGCGCCACGAATCCAACTATTGAAGCTCCAGGCTAAGTTGTTAGTCATAATTCCATAACGACATCCTACGAAAAATGCAGTAGCCAAACAATATGGATTAGAGTTGGCTATGAAACTCCTTGAATACTCCATCTTATCAACAATCTTGGTGATATTGTTCTCAAAGCTTTGCACTATCATGGCATAGGCAGCATTTTTTAACACACTCTACCAATGCTTGTTCAAGTGAGGATATTTGGTACGAAGCTACAAATAGGGATAGAAGGTACAAACCTAGAATTAAATGGTGATGTTCAACGACTAGTAAGTCACGTCAAAACGCAAGCGTACGTGTCATGTAGCAAGTAATAAATAAGTAAAAGATATCGTTCTCACGAGGATCAAATATTCTAACAATCGAAGTATGATAGCTAACCTTGGGTGAAACAATTAAGCATAGCGAGATTTGAATGTAAAACTAGTTCTATAACCTTAATAGCTAAATGAGATTACCTAACTTGAATCGGTCGAGTCTAAGATATGGGGGAAGAGAGGGGTTGTGATGTCGTCTTCCGGTTGTATGTGTGGTTGCTAAGTGTTGATCTAGTCGTTTCAAGGTGATATCAATCGGGTCCTAAGGTGAAGTCTAAGTTCTCTCGAGTCATAAACTTACTCTAGCACGACGACGCCTCTAGCATCGTCCGATGAAAGACGGTCACCTTTAACTAGTCTGAGCTCGGCTTCCCTTTAACGATTCACACGTCATGCATGCAACCTCTCGGTCATACGTTCAACGTATGGATCAATGGCCATGGTCCGATACCTACCTATCCTTCCAGAATGAATACGCATCCTTGATCATACGACGAGTGATCAAGTCATCGAAGCATTAAGCATAACCATAAACCCAGATCGCAATCCAAATCGACTAGATTTACAACAATCACAACATTCCCCACAACCTTCCAACTATCACAACTTCCACAAGGAGTTTAGCCAATCATGGGGAGATCAAGAAAAATCATCAAACACTTCATGTGCATGATGATCATCATCAACACTAATTAGAATTAAGATCACAATTCAAACAAAATGAGATGAAACAAGCAAAATCACAAAGCAATTTGATAGATCCAATCAAGATCCTCTTGTTTTCAAGCATAATTCTCCACCAAAATCTCCCAAAATTAAGTCCAAACCCTAAGCAAATTAGTGTTAATCTTGCACAAAGTGTTCTCCCCCTCCACACAATTAGCGTAAGAGGTCTTTTTATACACAAGTTGATGAGGATTTCGTCGGCACGTGCCCGGACGCAGGGTGCAAAAGCGCTCGGTTGTAGTGAATTTCAAATGGCAACAAGGCTTGGCGCCCGGTCTTGGAAGAACAAAGCGCCCGGGCGCTTTCTATTCTGTGTCCCATGGCTTCAAAACTACTTCCTTCCTCCATCCTTCAATTCATTAAGCTCCTAACTCAATCATTCTTCCTTGATACATTTATTCTCATCCATGTAATGTCCGTTTTATCTACACAAACATCAACATACATCAAAGCTCACTCGTGTACAAAAACCGGGCTAAATATCAAGATTTTCAGGCAAAGATTTCTAAATATATAGCAAAAAGTGGAATCAAAGAGTGAGTGATACGAGCTAAACAACTCTCCCAAGCTTAAGTTATTGCTTGTCCTCAAGCATTGTAGGTCCAATAACATATAATGAAGGATGCTAACTAACCCGAGACTACCGTCTAATGCTAAGGGAATGCCACTTGACCTATTATGCAAGACAATTCATCCTCACCATAATCCTACTTGCATAAGCATATCCGAATGTCATGAAACGTACTCCTTAACTAGCATCTCTCACCACCCGCATGATCTTGAGGATCATTTTCATAAAAACTCACTAACAAACCATGCAAAGATAAGGATTCAACCTAAATAATACCCTAAGAAAGAAGTGTCCGAGTATTATCCACCCTCTTACCCACAACCAATGTCCATCCATGATTCACAACAAGGCCCGAGAATGATATGTGAACAAAATAGAGAAGTGATGTAAATCATGAGGGTTATGTGAGGTTTTAGGGAAGAATGAGGCGAAGTGTATGCCAACGTACCGGCACACTCCAAACAATCCCTAAACACGAAGCATTGTGCTTCGACAAGAATGAAACACACACCCTTAACCTAAAGCATCCTCTCGATTCAACCCTCATTGAGAAGGTGACTTCTCAAGACATAAAACACATTTTGGGCTCTTTTCCTCTTGTCTTTACTTTTACTTTTGCTTTCTTTTCTTCTTTTCTCTTTACATCGTGGGCTCACGGTTCACATATTACCGTGTTACAACGTTGGCCAAAGAACAACAAGATATAACTCAAGACACATTGTGTGCCAAATCGAGCATGTGTTCATTCACATTCCATACAACCTTTCAAACCACGCCGTCTTGACTCTACACCAAGAGAGGGTTCAAGAGA
>JAOVYX010021348.1:0-15866 GCA_035668315.1 Drosera spatulata
GAGTCGGTAGATCCCGAGGCTGCGCAGACACAGTCTCAGGCCATGGCTGATCGAGCATTCCTGGAGGTGTCCCGTATCGACAAGGGGAAGGTCTGTGGCATTGGCTCAGATGCGAGGCAGATATATCCACGGTCCGCCCTCAGCGCTGCCTCTAGATCTCATTCTGCATCTAGCACGGGGATTCCAGAGGATTACTTCCAGCTAAAGGAAGAAGTCTAGACTCTTCGTCAGACTCAGGCGAGGATGGAGCAGTAACTGGACATCCTCTTCAGGAGGATGGGCGGGGATTCGTCCACGTGTCAGACTGAGACAGGCCGACCATTTTCTTCATCAAGATCGCCTCCAGACGATGACTCCGGGGCACCAGAACAACGGGATATTCGATTAGCTAGCCATTGATGGCTTTGTAAATACAAAAATTTGATGTATTTCGTTTTTTTAGGATTATGTATATTACTAATGAGATTATTGAGTCATTTTATCGATTGTTGATGTATGTATTCAGGTTTTTATGATTTAATTTATTTTTTTAATCAAAAAACAAAAATAGCTATGGATTTCCGTCGCTAAAATAAAATACTTCTAACAAAGAATTAGCTACGGAATTCCGTAGCTAAAATTATTTCAAACTTAGCGACGGATTCCATCGCTAAGTTTAAGCTAAGTTCAAATCTTTTTAACGACGGAATCCGTCGCTGATATTGTGCACCCCGGAAAATTAATTTTTGCGACGGAAAAATCAATCCGTCGCTGATTTTTCTGATTTTAGCGATGAATCTGTCGCTGATTTATACGTTAGCGACGAGATTTTTAGCGACGGAAACAATCCGTCGGTAATATATTTTAACGACTGATTTATCTGTTTTAGCGACGGAATTTTCCGTAGCTAAAACACGTTTTTTTTTTTTTTGTAGTGTGAAGTCGTGATCCTCTGCGTGTGCTTGTGTCGTGATGTGCAGTGTGATGTAGTGGAGAGAGTCGCATACGATGATAAGTGTATATACAAAGGTGTTGAAGAGCTTTAGTGTTATGGATTAAGGGAATCGACCATGATGATATTATTGTTATGGGTTAAGGTGTTGAAGAGTCACATACGTATATCATGTTGAGAAAAAATATGCATGGACATGGGTTTTCTTCTATGTGTGCATAACTGCTTCTTATTTGGGTTTTATACATGTTGTTTGCTTTAAAAGCTTTAACCAAGGTACTGGACTTTGGTCAAGTAATCAGCTATCTTACCTCCAGAGTTAGATACTTTTCTGCTTGTTGTGCGAACAGAAAGCCGAATATGTTTGCCTTGAAGCTTATAATGTTATAGAAAAAGAAAAAGGAAATAAAGGGAGGGGAATATATGTGATTATTATAGGAGGTTTGGTTAGTGTTGATGATGTTAGGTTCATGAAGTCAAAGTTTAATACAGAAGGAAGATAATCTAGTGCACAAGTATGTTGTACATATGCCTCAAAGTTATATGATATTAACTAGTGACTATGTGGGGCGAAATAATAAATCCCGAATAAGGGTTCGGATACCTTGATATCATGTAGGGTATGCGGGGTAAATCATTATGTGATTACGCATTATTATATCATTTCGAATGGATTAATATCATGTGCGTATGAAAAGAGGGTTTTAGAATATTTCTTGGGCGGATCGGGAATTTAAAAATAATAAAGCTATGACCTGCGATTGGATCGGGGATGATTGTCGCGCGATTATCTTGTTTTATGTTTGAAATGGGTGTTAGAATATAGTTCACGATAATTATTTACCCTCTCGGGATATTAAATACAAACAATATTTGTTTGACACAAATAAAGCTCACAATAATAAAGACCTTGATTGTGCATGTGTGAATGAAACGAATATAATGAGAATGTAATAAATGACACATAATATGTGAGTCCCTTCTATACGTATGATGGTCGAGTACGGTGTGTTGTTTCTTGGGTCTGTTGAGATCGTGAGTTAATGTCGTATTCTTTGAGATGTTATTATAATAACGAAGATTGAGCTTGACGTCCTTTCTTGGATCCATAGAGATCAATTATTATCTTTTTGAATAGCCTTGGTGGCTTTGATTTGAGTCAGTGGGCTCTAGAATCTATTCCTTGATTCATCATCACGGGTAAGGAGTAGTTAGGGAGCGATGGACAGCGTACTTACCCTCTTCGCATGCATGCAACGGCACTAACATCGTTGGCGACAGGGTCATCGGGTGACTCTCTGCAGGGAGGCCTCTTTCTCGATAGTGGTATCACGAACTGCATTGAAAGGCACGAGAGGTGCCTTTGAATGCAGAAAAGTATGAGGTATTGGATCGAATGGTAACAAAATGTTAAAACATGTGTAACCCGGTCGACGATTGACATTCTATCTCTATACTCTGAGTCGGTTGTATTCTTGAAGTTGTGTTTCGTATCGATTCGTGAACCCATAAGCAAATGCAAAAAAGAAAGACTCTTGAAAGTGATACGAAGACATATAAAACAATATGAAACGATACTGTTTGATATGACGCTTATATTTTCCTATCATATTATAAAAATATTTTAGGGACTTTCGACGATTGCCATAACCGTTAACGGGAGCCCCCTGTAAATTGAATTCATACACCTTATGTTCATGAGCTGTTTTTGCTCACGGTTATGTGTTTCATTTATATGTATGTCCTCGGCTGTCCCTGCAGGGTCATAGTACGAGCTTACATTCATGTAGATAGTTTCACATGTTTTTGGATATCATATCAGATTAGATGTCTATTTTTTCCTAATACATAATTTGATCTGGACTATTTTTGTATCAATGCTGTAATGTAAACAGGTATTCGAAATTGTAAACTACTAATGCGACTACTGGTTATATATATCCTTGATTTCTATACCTCTAAACCCATTTGGTTTATTTTTCCTTGTCGTGGATTTAGTCCGTAATAGCATAACGCCTACGTGTCATCCAACATGAAAGTCAGGACGTCACAGTCAGTCACTTTGTCACACTAAAAAAAGTTTAAAAAAATACTGCAGGAGAAGCTTGACAAGGAGAAGGAAGCAACTGTTCAAGCAGAAGTTCCTCAAGAACCTGAAGGAGAGTCATCTTCTAAGTCTTCAAACAAAGAAAGCAGTCTATGACAAAGCGGAGTTTACAAAATCATTACGGAGACTTGACCTACCCAAATTGAAGACGCAGAAGAAGAAGTTGATCAAAACGAGGAGCAGACAAAAGGTCAACAAAAGCATCGCTACCCAATCAGAGAATGAATGTCGAATCCAAAATATGTCAATGCAGCTTTAGTTGAAGACGACATACCGCAAGAGCCAAAATCTTACTAGGAGGCAGCTCGAGGCAAGAAATGGAGACAAGCCATGCAAGAAGAGATCGATGCGCTGAATCAAAATGAGACTTGGGATTTAGTTCCAAAGTCAAAGCCTGCGCAACTAATCTCGTGCAAGTAGATGTACAAAGTAAAAACTAGATCTGATGGTTCGATCGAGAGGTATAAAGCTCGACTTGTTGCTCGTGGGTTCTCACAGAAGTACGAACTGGATTACGATGAGACGTTTAATATAGTGGCCAAGATCACAACTGTTCGAGTTCTCTTATCACTTGTCGCCGGCAAGTCGTGGAATATGTGACAGCTAAATGTCAAGAATGTTTTTTTTACATGGACAGTTGGATCGTCAGATTTACATGGAGAAGTCGAAAGGATTGAAAGCAAGACCTACCCTTCACACGTGTGCAAGCTGAAAAAGACACTCTATGGCTTAAAGCAAGCACCAAGGGCATGGTATGGGAAGATAGCCGAGTTTCTAATTCAAAACGGCTACTCAGTTACGTCAGCAGACTCAAACCTGTTCGTGAAGGTTCTAGGTGAGAAAATAATAGTAGTTCTTGTCTATGTGGATGATCTTATCTTCACATGAGACAATGAAAAGGAGATCAGACAGACAAGGACAAATCTGTTGGTCCGATTTCATATGAAAGAGGTTGGAGAGGTGAAACATTCTTGGTCTTGAAGTAGACTGAACAAAAGAAGGCATATTCTTATATCAGAAGAAGTATGCTCAAGATCTTCTGTTGAAGTATGAAATACTTGACTGCAAACATGTTTCAACAACAGTGGAGGCGAATGCAAAGTTGTGCTCATCTAAAGGCAAATATCTTGAAGAAGCGATAATGTACAGGCAAATAGTGAGGGGTTTGATCTACCTCACTTTATCAAGGCCTGATATTTCCTATGTAGTTGGTCTCGTCAGCAGGTTAATGCAGAGTCCTAAGAAGCCTCACTTGCAAGCAGTACGACGAATTCTGTGATATGTCAAAGAAATTCTTTGACTTTGGCATTCTTTTTAAGACGGAAGGTCATTCTCAGTTGTCAGGTCTATGCGATGCTGACTATACTGAAGATCATGATACTCGAAGGTCAACTACGGGTTATTTATTCAACCTTGGATCAGGGGATATCTCATGGTGCAGTAAGAGACAACCAACAATGTCATTGTCAAGTATAGAGGCAGAATATCGTACAACAATTGTGGCAGTTCAGGAGTACACGTAGTTAATGTAGCTGATGAAGGATCTTCATTAAATCTATTGATTACACAGTTCAGCTTTACTGTGATAATCAATCAATGATCCAGATAACAAAGAATCCGGTGTTTCATGCACGAACTAAGCATGTGGAGGTTTATTATCATTTCGTTCGGGAGAAAGTGTTGTAAGGGAAGATCGAGTTAAAATACGTCAACACTAATGATTAAGTTACAGATATCTTTATAAAATGATTTAGCAGGACTAGGTTTGAAGATTTTAGAAAGCGGGTTGGTAAGATTACTCGTTCAGCATTGAGAGAGAAAAGAAGTTGAGGGGGAGTGTTGAAACTCATCACCACTGGCCACTGTTCATCTACATCTTTCCCTTATTAAACATGTGTTTTTTATATTTTTCTTATGCAAATAGGTTATTCCCAGTACCTATATAAGGAGGGCAAATCTTTTTTGTTACACATCAACAAAACAACAAGCTTTCTAAAAGTTTAAGTAGCTAAAAAGTGTAAGGCACTTGTTCTTGTTGTAAAGTTCCTAGAGTGTATGTAATAAAAGTGTGATGAGTGCTTAACACTTTTAAAGTGTGCTTGTTTTATAAAGTGTACGAGTTTATAATATTTTATTCTGATTAAAAATTATATTTCTCGATATATTTTGATTCCGACGATCCGATTTTTCCAACACTCTCGTCGTATAAAAAACGCAGCACTTATAAAAAACTGATACTATTCAATACGAAATAATTTTTGATTGTATTGTAGGTCCTAACCAGTGCCACATGATACATAATTGATTTTATAACTAATATTTTACGTCAAATTTAAATAAAACGATGTTTGATTATCTTATCTCATTAGTCGAAATTTAACTCGACAAATCCTCACTAATCCAACATCGACTTCTATGAAACGGAGAGAGTATATCAGTGGACAAAAAAAAATATAAAAATACCCATCACGTTTCAATATAGATGTAACGTTTTAATCGTGCATAAATGTTAATAAGAACGTTGACTCGTCTCGTAAGATGATCAAACATCATCTTTTACAAATTTATCATGAAATATTAACGATAGTTTAATTTATATAGTTCAATCTTAAATTAAGATATAATTTTATCGTGTAGTTAAAAAAACAAAATTTCTTAAATATATGTTAAATAATATAAAATTTTAAATTGTTTATATTGGGACGAAAACAACACCGTGACGAAGCACTGGAGCAAGAAACAAGGACACTCGACAGCTATATGAAACCCTCACGTGTTTATAGGCCACAAGCTACGTGGTCGCGTATGCACGATTTCGTCACGTCCACCTTAAATTATCTTATACTGCGATACTAGTAAAATAATTTCCAAAAAACATTACCCTCAAAAGTGTACTTTTGTATTTATGGGTCTAACTTCACCTATTAGTCAAAGTGAGTAAGTCGGCAAACTCATTAAGCCGTGTGAACCACTATCCATAGACATTGTTTAGGGGCATTTTAGTCAACTCAGATTCCTTATCTATGTTAATATTCTGGCGTAATTTTAGGACAACTATTCTCCTCCTCTCAATAAAATTATAATTTATTCGAATCAACACAAAAATTTATATATTTATTGATTTTTAATGTGAAGATTAAATAATTTTTTGATTTTTATAAATAAAAAAAAGAAAAAAAAATGACGTGTGAAATGATATGATATAAAATAAATAATAAGTATGTTTTAATATTTTTATAAAAAAAATTTCAAATAAAATAAAATTATAATTTAATTGAAACGATTCAACTTAATAAATATTTTAATTTTATAGATATGGAGAATATTATTAATTAGTTGTTGCTATTCAACATGAATATAAAGAATCTTTTGTCACTCCACGAAATGATATCATGAAAATATATTTTTTAATCATCGAATGAAAATACATAAAGGGGGAGCGGTAACAGTCCCTTCCATTAACCCCCCAAAGAAAAGAAACAAATGAGGAGGGCATCAGTCAACGAGTTGCAGCTGTCCTTTTTTTTCCCGAAATACATATCAGGTAATAAATTTGTAAAAGATGTTGTTTCATCGTTTTTGATGCAAATCAAATTGTAATTCGACAAAGCAATCGCAACCTCGAAAGCTTCTTATATTTTGAGACGAACGGATTATATTTTGATAAAAATGAAAATATATAATTGATGAAATTATTTAAGAACATACATAAGATGATAAGAGTTTAAAAAAAATAATTCATAATAAACAATC
The DNA here is from genome assembly GCA_035668315.1 of Drosera spatulata. Taxonomy (NCBI): domain Eukaryota; kingdom Viridiplantae; phylum Streptophyta; class Magnoliopsida; order Caryophyllales; family Droseraceae; genus Drosera; species Drosera spatulata. Next base: position 6,792 of record JAOVYX010021348.1, read on the forward strand.
TATTTTAATCATATAAATATTGTATTCACATGATCTCAAGTATAAAAATATGATATATATAAAGATATTGACATCTGATCATTTGAATAGAAAAGAAATTGCGTTCTAAATAATTGATTCATTTGACAAACAATCTTTTCTAATCACACGATAAAGTACAAATTTTGTGGATTGTTGTCGTCTTTGTCTCGTTTTCCAGTAGATGAGACAAGAGAGGTCAATTTTTAGGTTTTAGGCGTTTGAACATGTTTTTACTTGAAAGCAACTAGCCTAGAAATTTCAACTGATTTCTAGCCTCTAATAAAAATCCAATACTCAACAGCAACAACCAATACTGTACAATACCATCAACAAATTGACCCTCTCATCCTCTTCCTCATAATCATCTACAGTACAATCAACCCCATCTTTCAATCAAAATCATCAAATGGTTTCTGTGTCTAATCCCATCATGAATTTTCTTCGTTTCTATGCATAGAAGTGGAAGAAGCATCTGGGTTTTTGAGGCCGAGTGTAATCGAGTATAAAAATCAGGGCTTTGCGGTGAAGTATTCAGTTCAGTGAATTGGGTTCTTGACTTTAGGTTAGGGTTCATCTGGGTTTCTCCAGGTATAGCTCAAATTCCATTAAAATTGAGGATTTTGATGTTTTTTGGTGGTTGAATGCTTTGGTTTTTGATCTTGTGGTGGATTTGTGATTTGAATTGTGTGGAAAAATGGGTTGAATTTGTCTTTGTGGGTGAGTTTATGTGTATTTGAATTTGTTGGAGATGATGAGATTATGATTAAGGAGATAAGTAATGAGTATCGGTTCGGATTTTGATTGATGAGACTAATAGGTTTCGGGTAGCCTGAGCTGAAAGCTGGTTTATAAGTGCGTTTGTGAAAAGCTCTTGTGAATCACTTCAAAGGTGTTTAATCCTACAATTTTTCGGGTGAAACTTTCGGCTTACGATTCATGTATGAATTGGATCATAAGTCAATATACTATTGGCCAGGTTTTCTATGTTGCCAATTTCTGTTTGATGTTGTCTATGCGTGATCAAAGTTTTTTTTGACTTTGGCTTGTTGCTTTTTTCAAGGGATCAAACTACTTCATTGGGAGACGGCTTGGCTTATCTATTCATTCCCATTTGTAGGACGTAAAGGGAGCGTTGTTGGATTAATAATATTGGGAGATTGGCAGATTGTTTCCTTTGAGGATAAAGGCTTCTTGTTGTTGTTGGTGGTGGTTCCTTGAGTATTTTTCTTGTGCGAATGGGAGCATTTGCTGAAGAATCATGTTGTGGGAGATGGAGTTTCCACTGTGACCTTGTCAGCTGACCCGACCGTCTGAATTTGTTGGAACGGGTGTGCCGCTTCAGATTTCATGGGATATGGGAAGGGTCAAGGATTTGATTATTTTGCTTCGACGAGCTTGCAAGCAGAAGGTCCTTCCAGAGTTGATACCAGTCGGAAAAGCTTGGATCCTGATCTCTTTAGCAATAAAGAGATGATGAACTTTAATAATTACGGAGCATGGTGCAATAGTCCAACCACGACGGAGCAGATGTTGGCATATTATGGGTTTCCAACCTCGCCCACAAGCTACAGTTCCGATGATCAGTTGAATTTGGCGAAGCAAATTACTCCTTCTCCTTTTGCCATCCCAGGAAGTCCTTTCGGTGGCTTGGACAAGATCGGTTTTCCTCAAAATGATGATGAGTTTAGCCTTCCAATGGATGTCCAAGATTGCAACGAGCATCAAAGCAAAGTTCCTAGACCTGTAAGCTATTCGCTTTCTGAGAAGATGCTTCAAGCCTTGTACTTGTTTAAAGAGTCATCTGGAGGTGGAATTTTGGCTCAACTATGGGTCCCGGTTTGGCATGGAGACCGCTATATTTTGAGCACCTCCGAGCAACCTTACTTACTTGACCATGCCCTTGCAGGGTACCGCGAAGTATCTAGGACATTTACTTTCTCCGCTGAATGTACCCCAGGTTCTTTTCCTGGACTTCCTGGCCGTGTGTTTATATCCAAGATACCCGAGTGGACTTCAAATGTCTCTTATTATAGCACAGCTGAGTATTTGCGCTTTCAGCATGCTGCTGATCATCAAGTTCGTGGATCCGTTGCTGTGCCTGTCTATTCTTCTGAAACACAATGTTGCGCTGTGTTGGAACTCATCACCTTAAAGGAGAAAGTCAATTTTGACTCAGAAATGGAAACACTCTGTCATGCACTCCAGGTGAAGCACTCTTCTTTTCGTGCTAAGATTATGTGATTGTGAATAGAGTTGAAGCAAGCAAGCATGCGGCCCTTTAACAACTATTCTATGGAAACCAAATAGTCCTCATACCTCATGGATTTTGCTTTAACTGGGAAGTTGAATATTCTCAGATATTTGATGGATTTTTATTTGATACAGATTGCAATAGCTTCTGCCTATATTATTGTATCAAGAGCCATGTGGCCAATTTTATTACTGAAGTTGCTACGTTATTTCCTTTTTCCTAGATCAGCCAATATTTCTACATACCCATACTACTGTTTTTCTCATGATTTCTGCTGGAGTGTCTAATCTAAGGTTGTCGTGACCAGTATTTATTACTCCGTATAGTACAACAGTGTGTCAGGAAAGTGTGTAATGACCAATAACATTACATAAGCATATTACTGTTTTCTTCGTGATTTTTGCTGAAGTATCTAATCTAAGTTTGTCATGACCAGTAATTATCAAGTACATCAGTGTGCTTGGAAATGCTGCTGTGTGAAAATTCTTATTGACATTGATCTTTTTTACGTTGACCTCAGGCTGTGGATTTACGGACCACTAGTTCTCCTCGGTTTCGACCTCAGGTATGATTTGTATTAGCTGAGGCCTTACCTTCATCCATATGTTTGTTGACGCTGTGCCTAATTAGTTAGTGCTTAGTGTTATGCTGACATTTAATTTCATCTCTTATTCTGCAGAGTTTCTCAGCGAATCGCAGAGCTGCCTTGGCTGAGATAACTGATGTTTTACGAGCGGTGTGCTATGCTCATAAACTTCCCCTGGCTCTTACATGGATTCCATGCATTTTTGAGGAGGGAGCTGATGACGAGATCATCAAGATACGGGTGAAGGAGAGTGATTCAGCCTTAAATGGGAGATTGATGCTATGTATCGAGGAGACTGCTTGTTATGTAAATGATAGAGAAATGCAAGGATTCGTCCACGCCTGTTCAGAGCATCCTCTGGAGGAAGGCCAGGGCGTTGCGGGGAAAGCACTTCATTCCAATCTCCCTTTCTTCTTCCAAGACGTGAAGAAATATCACATCAACGAATACCCACTTGCCCATCACGCCCGGAAGTTTGGTCTGAATGCGTCTGTCGCGATCAGGCTTAGGAGCACACATACCGGAAATGATGATTATGTATTGGAGTTGTTTCTTCCATTGAATGTCACTGGGCTGAACGAACAACAGCTTTTGTTGGATAGTCTGTCTGGTACAATGCAGCGATTGAGTCGTACTCTCAGGACAGTTTCGGATGCAGAGTTGGCTGGTCCTGAAGGGCATAGAGTTGTTCAGGATGGAGTATCCTCAGGCTTCTATCCTACAGCTTTACCGCCAAAGAGACCTCAGCCAGTGATTCTGCAAAATGAGTCTGATAACTCTGCCAGGATTTCATCATCTGATGGAACTAGTATGAAAAGCAACCATACAGAGACGGATAACCTATCGGAGCAGGTATTATAATGCAATACCTGGAAATATTATTTAGATCTTAATAGTCCCTGAACTAGAACGCCACTTTTGCATCATGAACGGTTATTAACACGCTTCATGCAAGCACTAGATGCACGATAAGATTCAAGCTCGTGACCTCTGGTCATAAGTTGAGCTCATGTCCAGAGGCCTTTCAAAAGTTCAAGCTTATGTAGAAGTCCTAGGAACGTATTTTTACTCGAAGAACAGACCTGCCTTCTACATCCGCTCCATCTGCAAATGCGCGGATAAGTGCCTGTAGCAAGTTAAGAAAAAATGTAGGAGGTCGACATATTATTCTTCTGGTAGGATGGTTGCGGATGTGTTCTTTCTTCTGCTCGAAAGTTTCTTGCAATAATATTTTGATACCTTTGGAGGTCTAACAACCTACTCGTGGTGTTGCAGACAACCAGCGGCTCGAGGAGACTGGCAGAGAAGAGGCGGAGCGCAGCAGAAAAGAATGTCAGTTTGAGTGTCCTTCAGCAATATTTTTCTGGAAGTCTGAAGGATGCTGCAAAAGCCATTGGAGGTATAAGTTTATTTTCACTTTTCGGTCACTTATGTTCTACAGTTCCCAAATCTAATTAAATGACCAAGCTCGGCCCTCTGTTTAACTAAGTTGTTGCCTCCGCGCGTTGTTTATATCTGTTTAGTTCCAGCTAGAAAACAGGAACATAAAAAGGAGAGCTGATTGGAACATGTTTAACACCATGCTATTCCAGTGACGTAAAAGGAAAGGAAAACAATCGAGCGAAGGAGTTTAGTGTCATATCTGATGGTTGTTGCAATAGGTCCGTCTCTTACAGAAGAATAAGGTTCTGTGTTCTCTCTTTTGCAGTTTGCCCCACCACACTGAAGAGGATATGTAGACAACATGGTATTTCTCGATGGCCATCACGGAAAATTAACAAGGTTAACCGTTCTTTGAAGAAAATCCAGACCGTGCTTGATTCTGTTCACGGAGTGGAGGGGGAACTGAAATTTGACCCGACAACTGGTGAGCTCGTGGCTGCAGTCTCTGTCCAGGAGGCTGATGCTGATAAAAGTCTTTTCTTGCACACCAAAAACGTCTCCCCTGATATCCTTGAACCTTCTAAGCAGGGTGAAGTATATGTTCCTCAGTCCTCCATCAATGTTGATAGCTCTGCTGCTATGCCGGAAGGAGACGAGCCTTGCACCTCCAGTATCCAGTTACCTAGTATTCTGAACCTCGAATCTAGAAACCTAGGAGTTACCATGTCTATGGGGTCGTTTTCTCAGCCTAGCCTTGATCAGACACGATGGCCTTATTCTCAAGCTTCAACGTTGCCACCTAGAAGTGGAGAGGAGCCATTTCCGCAGAGCCCAGAAAACGCGAGGTCAGGACTCGATGACAGAAGCAATCTGATTTTCCACAGTGCAAGCAGCATGACTGCTGTTGCTGTCGACGAGATGGATATGGGAGGTGATGGTGATGACGGAACTGTACTTCATAATCATCCTACTTCACCAGGAATGCCCGGTTCGTCTAGTAGTTCTGGGTCCATGTCAAGCTCCCCGTCAGTAGAAAGGCAGCGGCCACCCACCAATGAAACGTCTGGTAGAGATCAAGGTTCCAAAGTCACAGTCAAGGCTACCTACAAAGGAAACACTATCCGGTTCAAACTTGATCCTTCTGCTGGATGTTTGCACCTCTACGAGGAGGTTGGAAGGAGATTCATGCTACAGCAATCTGCATTTCAGCTTAGATACTTGGACGACGAGAACGAGTGGGTTATGCTCGTAACTGACTCTGACTTGCAAGAATGTCTCGAAATAATGGAGTTTACTGGAATGAACAGTGTGAAGCTTCTCGTTCGTGACTTGTCTTCTGGCATCAGCAGCTCGGCTAGTAGCCACAGTTTTTTTTCTGGAACTCGATGATTGTTCTTCATCTCGATCCGCCTTCCATCTTGTAGTCATGATCATGGATGGAGATGAGGGAAAAGCTACTAACTTGCATGGGAAACTCATGTCGACGAATGCAGTTTATGTACATTGTTGAAACTGTCGGCATGAGCTTATGTACATTGTTGAAACTGTAGTATAGTGTACAATGCTGATGTTGTGGCTGTAAACCGAGGGCAAAATCAAGGCCTCTTGTATGTCTTTTTTGTATACCGAGGGCAGCTCGTCGGATGCCATGCCCGACCTTTTTCTGATCCCATGTTTGTTTATGGGAGGTTCGAAGTGGAACTAAAACACTGAAAATCAGTTGTTTACAGGTTGTTCGATACGATTGATCCTTATGAATCACAGTGGATGAATTGTGTGTTTTGTGCACGAAGCTTTGTTCTTTCTCTCGCGTTTTGTTCATTATGAATGACAGACGAGGAAACTGAAACATACTTCCTCGGCAAATTGGTCCTGCTCTAACCATTTTTGTTCTTGGTAATGTCATTGAGGCTCAAGCTGAAGTCCAATGAGATCCGGAATAGAACATCACTTCTCAGATTCCGGTGTACTAAGTAACTTCATTGTAATTGAAAATTTTCTTGTATGGAGCGGCTCAAAGCAAACAAACTTTTTATGATAATCTTTTCTACATGAAAAATATCAAATTTATCTCCTACTAAAATCTATTATATTCGTTTTATAATATTAATAACATTTATTTATTTAGATCATTTTAAAATAATATAATATTATATATAATAATTTTTTTTCCATAAAAAACATCCAAACAAATCATCATCTGATACAAACATCTATTATTTTTTCTTTCAATTAATAGAATAAATCCCATTCTTGTTAAAAAGAATTTTTTTTATAAAATTTGGTAAAAATTCAACTCAAGCATCCATTACCGGATCAATATATTATTTATATTATAAACCAAAAAAAATACATCAATTCAACACACATATATAATATAAAGTGGAGGGATTATTTATTTATTTATTTATTTATTTATTGCGTTATACAGGATCACGATGCGGCAAACTTGAACAGCAGTGACCGACCGCTCTCGGCGCCGTTCGTTGCTTTCTCTTCTCCTGCGCTATTGGCTCCCTGCTCTTCGATCGCGGCATACATATTCAAATCAAGAAGAGGAATCCCAAGTAAATTCGACAACCCTTGTGCAGATTTCGCTGATTGGTAATTAAATTTCACTTCGCTCTTCTAGACTTCTCTTTGCTCTAATCGCTCTTCTTTGTTTGATTCCATGTATATGAACCTTTTTTTCCTTTGACGAAATCCATGAATTTGAACTTGTTTGAATTGAATTAGTATTTTTGGAGACCATTTTGTAATGGTGATTGTTTGGCATTGACATTTTGGAGATTTGGGACATTGGGTTGAGCTTGCAGGGTTTTTTATCGTCTGAGATGTGTGTGATTGATGGTTAAAGCTGTAGGACATTGAGATTGCGTAGTTCGATCCCAAGATCGAAGTGGATCATGAAATAATGAAGTGGGTTTTAGTTCACGGCTTGTGGTTGGAATGTTTTTGATTTGTGACAACGATCCAAGGATGGGCTTTACTGGTGCCATTACGGAACTTGGAGAGTTTATCTGTAAAGCAAGAAATTCTTGTGAATAAATTTGATGTTATATCTTTGAAGAAAGAGGAAGACCTTGCTCTCTACATTACAGCAACAGTAACATTGTAACAAGTAACGAACTAGATATTCTCGTCATGAGCCAGGTTGCGCAATGGGTGGAATACACACAGTTATACCCCTGTTGTGAACAAAAAAGAAACTTTTTTCCTACTCATGAACGATGACTTAGAAAATGTCTAGAATAGGAAGAACAAGTTAGAAATAATAGTTACTAGAAAAATAACAAATCATCCTAGGACATATAATGATCCCATCACTGATAGTTCCAGTATTAATAGTCCTTTTTAATCCTATCTGTTAAATAAACACGCCCTTGGTGAGAATCCAAATTCAGCTACTAAAACCAAGTCGCTGTCTTGCATGAATTGGGTTTGTCTTTTGCCCAAGAAAGTTGTGATATTCAAGAGGAATAGGATTTTCCAGTCATTTTTTAAGTCCTAGTTCACGGTGAATTATAAATATAGTCTAATGCTTCCTCAGATAAATTTCCTGGCCAGCTTATTGTGCTATTGTACTGCAGCACCTCGTGGTGTTACTGCTCATCTCTGGAGGGTCTTTTGGATCGATAAGTTGAACGAGTTATCATAAGTTTGCAGCAGTAAACAAGATGCCTTCTGAAATCGATGAGTTGAAAAGTGAGTAACACTTCTGTTATCACTTTCACACCTTGCTTCTCTTGGTGTTTATTAGGAGAGTTCTCCTTCATCTTACATGCTTGTATGGCACATTGCAGTTTTCTTTCATTCGCAATCTAACCCTGAAAATAAACATGGAATATGAAGGAACTGCTTGATGCCATAATTATCTTTATCTAGGAGGCTAGTTCTGTCCCAACTTTCTTGGCAAGTTATGCATAGTTGGTATAAGATTATTCCTTTCAGCTTTTGCCTACCTATTGTTTGCTTTTTTTAGAGCAAAGGTTGATTATTGGGTCAAAGGGCACAGGACTAAAGAAGACGATAGGAAGAGATATAGTTTCCATTTCCTCTGCATAGCTGCTATTGTTTTGGTTGTGAAATGATCAGCATTTTTGTCTTTCGTTTGCATTGGAAGCGAAGCGAAAAGGTATACCGCTTGAGTTTGTCATTATTTTCTGCTCATATCTCAGAAGTTGGTATGAAAATTTATCTATGATATGAGCATGATCTTTCAATTTTATGCAGAAATTGGACTGGGTCTCATTGGGTTTGGTGTCTTCTTCACGTTCCTTGGTGTTGTGCTCTTCTTTGACAAAGGCCTGCTTGCCCTCGGAAATGTAAGAGTGACTCAGTAAATTTCTTGATGTTGACTTGGTTATGTGAGTCGCAAGACACTGACCCCCTTTTTTCCTTCAAGATCTTTTGGCTGGGAGGTTTGGCGGTTTTGCTTGGATGGCATTCTACATTAAAGCTATTTTTCAACAGCAGCTATAAGGTATGGAATAGATACTCTCATCAATTGATTACACAGTCCACAGTCCAGAGCTATAAGCAGCTCCGTATCCAGTACATAGTACAGAACTGTTACAGATTTGAAGGAGTAAATAGAGATACAGGCACGGTTATTGGAGGAAGCGAACAAAAGAGCCGAAGCTGATCGAGCTGCACATGCGAGCATAAGTTGCAATCCGAGCATGAGTTGCAATCCTTTTACCGGGTCAGAGACGTAGCCTCCTTCACAGCCGTAGCCGATGACAATGATATGAAATTTTAGACAAGTTTGTCTAAACACGGTTGAGTTATGTTTTATGTACTTCAAGCACTTTGTATTATTTTGATTTGGATT
>JAOVYX010021349.1:0-15864 GCA_035668315.1 Drosera spatulata
ATCCCCATAGTGGAAGCAGCTTGGCATAGCATCTGACCAAGCTGGCCTCCACCAAGAACACCGACAACCTTTTCAGACACGCCATGAACAGGTATGCCATCATGCCTACAAAAACAACGAAAACACACAAGTCTCACAGCATGATCTACTCCAGTAGAAAAGTGCATGTGCATTGGGCGATTAAGAATAACAAAGACTTACCACTACATCTGTGCAAGAACTAGCAACAACAACAACAATAAATCAAGCCTTTATCCCATCAAGTGGGGTCGGCTACATGAATACGACGATGCCACAAGTCGTCATATTCATGTTGAGAGATCCAACGGGATTTTTTACGTGTTGACTGCCGGCTACCTTACACACAACCCTCATCATTTTCTGTGCAAGAACTAGATGCAAGAAAAAACAAGTCCTCATATTAGTTCAAGTAATCATAAATTAATCAGTTCGAAAAAAAATTCCTCAGGTAATCCATGATAAGAAATCCCACTTTAAGAGGTTGAATTGAATTTAGTTTGACAATGAAATGCTCAGAATAAAGCTTATTGAAAATAAACTATGTGTTTCCAAACCAATAGCATACCTGACCATTTGGGGAATTGGATTGGCATTGGCTCTGCAAGTGAGCATACGAGTGATCTTCGGTTGTTGTAGCTTTAATGACAAATATGATGATGGAGAAGTGGAGATACTTTGTTCCACCGAATTCCGTAGTAACTGCAGTCGTCGCAGGTGAGAAAGGGGTAGGTTGGCAGCGCCGTCTGTGATGCAACCATGGAAAGAGCATGCAACACCCTGATGAAGCATTTGAGGAGATTTTGCTTCAGTCAGTTCTTTTATTTTTGCATTAGTGTATCAGGAATGTCTGCACAAGAATGTTTGAGTTTAAGAGATCGCTCTAAAACAATACTATCATTATCACAGCACATCTTGTCATCTTTACGGTCATCGCTACCTTCTGTTCTTCTTATAAACTGTGATTTCTCATACAAGATCAGATTCTTACCAGAAAAAGGTGAAACCAAAAATACAATATTATCGAGAACAACATTCCTCAAGGTGATATTCTGAAAATAATTGTCGTCAAACTCCACATAATCAAACTTCAGTCAAATTAGATGTGAAGATGTGAAAGAAAGAAGAAAGAAGATGAATGTTCTACAAAAGAAATCAGGGCGCCCACCAAGGCAATGGAAGGTCTCATAACTCTTTAGGAGGTGCCTGAGTCCTAACCTTCTTAGTAAGTAGATCATACATTGTTCTGTAATTTCAACTGATCTCTGTCGTCCTTTCCTCTGCTCGTTTTTCTTTTCTTTTTTTGATTTATTTATCTTAGAACATATAGAATTGGATAGTATGCATCCTTTCAAATTCACACACAAATATACACTTAAGAGACCAGTAGACCACCTAGGCATCTGTCTAGGCCCTCCATAGCCACTTAGACGGTAGAAGGTGGCTCATCTAACCTTCACCATCTTAACACTTTCTAGAATATCGAAAGTTACAAAATCACCACTACCAAAATGCGACTTATTTCAATTTGTCAATTAGCTAGCAATAACAGTCCATAAAAATCCTAATCATTATCATACCCTATCATAATACAACCAACTAAAAACCATTCATCTCACATAAGCTACAAAACCTCAAAAACAAAATCGACTTTTCAATAACGAGGAACACACAATTGCAATCTCTATTCTCCACTTCTAGTCCCACTTTAATCGCATTCGTAATCAGAGCCCTCTTTTCACAAGCCGCTCAAATATAGCTTCTCTTAACGGTAAATTCAATAAGAACATATAACTCACACGTAGAAGGTAGGATTGGAAGTATTACGGCTACCAACTCAGTGAATAAACAAATACATATATCAAGACCCTATACATGTTCATCACATCATAAGCACTTTGACATTGTATAACAATGACAGAACTTTTTTTCAGATCATCCCTTGAATCACTTTCAGCAGTTCAGAAACCACTTCAGCAGTCTGATGTACTTGTAGTTTATACGCTAGAAAGTTCCTTTCTCTCTAAATTTTTTAAATATATGCAACCAACCAAAAAAAAAAAAAAAAGAGTTCCATACTGACATAACCAATCAAACAGACATCAACAAAGGTAACAGCTTGATTTATAACGACCCCAATTTCAAACAATCGCTTATTCAATTCCTTCTCAACATCATTGATCACTCCATTAATCCAAACGCAGCATTGAAAAGACACAAAGGAATGAAAAATGTTCCACAACCCAAAAAACGAAATTTCAAATTCGGACAAAGGAACCAAAAAAAACCTCACCTTGCAAGTGGAAGACGCGACGAGGATGGTGAGGAGGTCCGGTCTTGGTCAAGATGTGTACCGGGGCCGTGCGTTGCTCTAGATTGATGCCCAAGGGTAAAACCCAGAGCAGGGATTAGTGAAACTCGTTGAAAGCAGGCATGTTTGGTCGTGATTTTAACAGATTAAATTTGGTTTTGATTTCTGTTTTATTTAAAAAAAAAACAGCGGCGAATCCTCGCTGACGGCGAGGGTAGGCGATTCGACACCTTCAGTGTTCGTGGCGGTTGCGGTGGCGCCAGATGACGACGACGGATGAGAGATGGCGGCCACGGAAGGGAACGGGGTGGTGGATGGAGAGGAGAAGGCGGCGGGCGAGGGTGGTTGTCGGCGCGATTTAGCCGGCCGGCGAACTTTGCCGGATCAGTGAAGGGGGTTAGGGTTTTGCGTTGGAGGGGAAAGGGAAAGGGAAGAGGATGATCAAAGGTGAGAGGTGAGGGGCTGATTTTGGGATTGTTGGGCCGTGGTTTGGGCTCGTTGGAAATTTTAATATGGGCGTGTGTTTTAATGGGTCTCATATTATATATTATATTTTTTTTATTATTTTAAAATATGATTAATATATATATTTAATAATTTTTTTATATGTAAAAATATTAAAATAAATCATTATCTGCTACACTATATTATCATTAAAATATTACAAAAATGTATATAATTAATGGGTCTCATCTTCTCGTTCATCCTTTTTTTTATTCTTTTTTCTAAACCCCAATTACACCCCATTATCACTAAAATATTACTCTTTCATCATCAAATCCCATAAAAATTCAACACACACATAAATCCGTGTGTCGGATCAAACTGTTCCGTATATTTTATGACGGAAGTAGTATTTTTTACTTTTGTTCTATTAATTGATTAAATAAAAATATGTGGTATTGATTTCAATTTTTAAAATGGATGAAACAACAGTAAGATATCGTTAGGAAGTGAACGGTTTATTACTTAGTCAATTTTACTTGAAAAATTAATTTTTAATTTTTGTTTTTTGTTTCATCCGAATACAATATTCACAAGATTCTCTATACTAAAAGATTATTTTATTTTGTAAAATCATTTCAATTTTCATTATTGTTTTTTTATTATCAATTTTGATTTTTATAATTTTAAACACGAATATCAAATAGCCCATAATGCTTACACTATTCTTCTGCTTACATCGCCTACCACTAGACCATCAAACATTATGGTTCTATCAGCCATTGAAGCAAGGAAGAAAAAACAGAAATTAGAAGAAGAATCAAATATAGATTCTTAGAGATGGTTTCATGATATTTAGAGATGAATCAAAGATCATATAATTAGAGAACAATTAAATACAGTGTAATCTACCCTTATGGATCTTTTTGAATTGGAAAATATGATATGAATTTTTGTTTTAATTTATAAAACACTAGAATGCTGACCCATACGCTGTACGGGATGAGTAATTACAATAGAAATAAATAATAATCACAATAAAAAAAATTTACCTGTCAATATTATCGAAAAATGATCCAAAACTATACCTTTTCAAAATTAATCACAAAAATATACATACGAAAACATATTGTCCAAAACATACAACCCCACTTCCCCTCTCTCTCTCCTCGCATCAATTTCATCACTCCTCCTCTTTCTCCTTCTATTCAACATAAGCCACATGCGAGTCGAAGCGAGAATCATCTTTCTCCTTTGTCATCTTAGAAATGACGACAACGACCCCATTGTCAGATTCGAGGATCGTGGCGACGGCACGCCTCAATTCCGTCGCTTTCTCCATCGCATAAAATCGGATCTGATGGCGTTTGTGGAGATTGAGTAAAGGTAATAGTTGACCGCTAGGGAAAAAGACCCTCAGAACAAGAGCTGGTGATGTCAATGTCTTCATGATGGATGACAAGATATGATATATAAATCAACTTGCTGAATCTACAGATGAGATTATAAACATGAAGATGTATGTTGAATCTCAGAATAAGGAGTTGGTTCTTGATTGGAACCACGATGATGATGCAGGTTGCGAGACTTCAACAAATGACTGGTTTGGTTTGTTCTGATGATGATGATTCTCGACGTGAAGAGACTCTTAGCATTTGGAATCTGCTTGCTGCTGGTTTGGTTTGTTCAAAGTTCTTTGAATGAGAAAATCAATGTATATGTATGAAAATCATTGTGTTGAATGAGGTGCATGTATATTGATCAGGCATACTGTTTTTTCCGAAACAGAGCGCCTTTAACAAATTCAATGTTTTATGCAACTTTTATCATGGAATTTATAAGTTTTCAATTAGAAAATCAATGTATGTTGTATGGAAATCATCGTGTTGAATGAGGTATACGTATAAACAGAACGCCTGAACAAATTCGATCTTTTACTCGAAATAGAGCGCCTGAATTAGCAAACAGAGCATCTGAACAATTTCAATATTTTACGCGACTTTTATCGTGTAATTTACAAGTTTTCAATTAGAAAATCAATGTATATTGTGTGGAAATCATCGTGTTGAATGAGGTATATGTATAAACAGAACGTCTGAACAAATTCAATATTGTACGCGACTTTCATCGTGTAATTTACAAGTTTTCAATGAGAAAATCAATATATATTGTATGAAAATCATCGTGTTGAATGAGGTGTACGTATAAACTGAACGCCTGAACAAATTCAGTGTTGTATGCGACTTTCATCGTGTAATTTATAAGTTTTCAATGAGAAAATCAATTTATATTGTATGAAAATCATCGTGTTGAATGAGGTGTGTGTATAAACAGAGCGCCTAAATAAATTCGATCTTCATCGTGTAATTTACAAGTTTTCAATGAGAAAATCAATGTATATTGTATGGAAATAATCATGTTGAATGAGGTGTATGTATAAACAGAGCGCTTGAACAAATTCGATCTTTTACTCGAAACAAAGCGCCTCAACTAGCAAACAAAGCACCTGAACAAATTCAATGTTGTACGCGACTTTCATCGTGTAATTTACATGTTTTCAATAAGAAAATCAATGTATATTGTATGAAAATCATCGTGTTGAATGAGGTGTATGTATAAATAGAACGCTTGAATAAATTCGATCTTTTACTTAGGCGCTTTGTTTTAAATAGAGTACCCGAACAAGCAAACAGAGCGCCTGAACAAATTGAACGTTGTACTCAAGCGCTCTGTTTTGAAAAGCTTGAACAAATTAAACAGAGCACCCGAACAAAATGAAACAGAACATAGCTTGAACAAAATCAAAACAGAGCGTTTGTAAAAAAAATTTGAAACAGAGTGTCTGAAAAAAATGAAACAGAGGGTCTGAAAAAAAAAACAAAACAAAACAAATAGAACGAATGAAACAAAGTGCCATGGTGAAAAAATATTAACAATCTCCCCTATTGCTAAAACAGAGCGGACAAAATAGAGTGTCTGGATAATAAAATATTAAAATAGAACATTGCGATGACAAAACAGAGCGGATATGGATTCACCATGAAGGGAGAGCCGGTCGCTTTTAGGAAGCTAAGGTGTTGCTCCAACATATGAGTGTCATAACCCTGCCTGAATCTTCTGGTTCATGGTGGTGTTGATGTTGAGAGAATTGTGAGTGAATGAGGCGTAGAGACTGGTTCAAGAATGTATAATTAAATCAGCACAAGTTTCACTTGAGTCCTATAATCAACCATAGTGTAAAACACAGAATACTGGACTCATATTATAAAAGGCTTGGATATTCAAATTCTTGCCTGCATTTGGCAGTCTAGTGACTCTTCCATGAGGATCATGTGCAGGACCTGCATGGCAGGGACAAGGTTACCAACCCTGCCGCCTACCTCACTCCTCTCTCACATGGCCTAGACGTCACCGCCCGTCTCGATATTCTTGCAAATCTGATGGGGTTGTGGTGGTGGTGGTCTTATTTTCTGATCCGTGACTTGCTCGTTCTGTGCTTGCTGATTAACATACCATCAATGACCACACGGTAAGGGATAAGAGTTAGGGATCGATCATCGAAACTTTGCCAAACAACAATCCTCCCCCTCTCAGGTATTTGTCGAACACTTCTCATGCAATGACCAAATTCTCACTATTAAGCAGCTGAGGTGGCAGTAGTGATCAGAGGTGGTGGTGGCCAGTGACGGACAGAGATGATGGTGGTCGACGACGGAGGAGTGCTGGTGGAGGGAGAAGAAGAAGAGGAGGATGACAAGGGAAGTGGGTTATTGGTGATGTGCGCATTCATTGTTTTTGGTTTCGTATGTTTTTGAAATTAAGATATTGTTTATATCTTTTTATGATTTTTTTCAAGTTTTTATATTTTTAAGTAATTCTCCCCATTATTATTGTATATTAAACTTTAAATATAATAGACTTTTTTTAATTAAATTAAGATCATATGATATATGTGTAAATAGATATTTTTATTAAATTTAAGATCATTTGATGGTTAGTAGTATGATAGTTTTGTGTAACAATTTGTGTAATTAGATATAAATGAGATATTAGATTAGAGTAGAGTAGGTATTAGATTAGTTTTTTTTTTTGTTACAAAGATAAGATTATTTTTATTTTTTAGTTAAATGGTTTATCGTTTGCCGTTCGACATGTAGATAGTTCAACGTTAGACAAAATTGTGTAATTTGATGTATTAGATTACTAACCTGTACGATGCACGGTAAAAATCATAATAGATAAAAATGACATTATATTGACTAAAATGTAATTGTAATATATATCTATCTCATTTGAAAGAATTTAAATTATTCATGATCTTATGTTTTTATCATAACTCAATTCTTCTGTTAAATTTTCAACATTCCTAATGAATTGAGTAGTATATATTAGTATTTGTATACATTGTTTATAATCTAATATTTAAAGTATTTTTGGTTAAAAATTGATGATATAATAAAAAAATTAAAATTATAAATATTGACTCATAAAAGAATTCGCAGAATGTAAAGATCATTATGATTAGATGATTAATAATCAATATAAGATATAACTGTTAATTTTTTTCATTAAGTGATTGTATAAAAAAAATCTTCTATTTT
Source organism: Drosera spatulata (assembly GCA_035668315.1). Classification (NCBI taxonomy): domain Eukaryota; kingdom Viridiplantae; phylum Streptophyta; class Magnoliopsida; order Caryophyllales; family Droseraceae; genus Drosera; species Drosera spatulata. The sequence continues at coordinate 7,375 of JAOVYX010021349.1, forward strand.
TACTATAACGCTTGATTATTTTCATCTCATAAATAATTGTATATAAGTTGTTAGGATCTTTTTTTAACCGTTCTTTTTTTAGATAATAATCTTTAAAAATTCTTTGCAATTAATCTCGGGCGTTCAACTCGTGATCAAAGGCTTAGAATTAATTCGATAAAGATTCTTTTAATTTAAATTATACTGAATTACATGATTGTCCAAATTTTAAAACTACGCAAATGCGTTATCACGCCAAGTCGATTGTCAAACCGTTTGTCATTTTAGATGGTTTATCATCTGAATGTTTTGAATAACTATATATATAATAGATATAATAGAATAGTTTGGTGCCCATAGTAATTATATCATGCTCATGCCTGTTGATTCTGCTTAACATCTAGGCTCAATGTGTGACTGCATTTTTCTTGTTTTCAAGTATGGGGCTTTTCTTGCGGGGGAAGGGATTTTGTGCTATATTTGTTTACATATGTTGAAGTATCCTGACCCTTTTGTTAGTCAATCTACGCATAGGTTCTGATCTTGCAAATTGTTTTCTATGCATTTTTATTTGCATAAATTTCTTAAGTCTGTTTGGTATTTCAGTGTCTGAAATTTGTGTTTGCAGAAGATTTTAATGTAGCAGCACATCGTGTATTTCCTGGCTAGAGTTACCCGTTGACCTTATGCTTGCTTTTGCAGGTTGCAGAGCGTGCATTGTACTTGTGGAATAATGATCACATAGAGAGCTTGATCAGGCAAAACCGCAAAGTCATTCTCCCCATAATCATGCCTGCCTTGGAGAGCAACAGTTGGAGTCACTGGAATCAAGTTGTGCAGAGCCTGACCCGCAATGAAAATCATCATGGTTGTCAAGTTGTTTGGCTAAGGTTGATTTTAAAACAATTTAGTCATCATTTAACGTTTTACTTGCAATTTGTGTTTTTTCAAACGTGGAAAAAGATGTAAAGATAAATATCCGCGCAGGTAAATATATCTTATATATTTAAAAATTTAGAAAAGAAGCTCAACTCCCTGAAAAACAGGTTACAGGACAATAATTTATATGCTGGTATACAGAAATCGAAGGAAACATGGAGCACATAGAAAACTACATCTTACTTGTTTGGGTAAAGCACTGAGTCCAAAATCTGAAACCTTCAGATTTGCACGTGAGTCGAGAAGAGGTTTCTTTGGCTACATAGAACAGCTACATCATCAAAGAAAAATTGAGAAACAGAAATTTAACCTGAGGTACCAGCACAAGTGCTTTCCCCCAGCGGAAAAGAGGCTTCGAAACCAGCTCAGTTTTCATCACACGCTGAAGCAAGATCTCATACCTTCAAATCCCGTGATAAACACCTTTGCTATGATAGTGAGACACTGCATCTATAAGTCGTTGAAAGTACCTCCTGGAGTTTTTCTCGGATAGCCTTCCTTGATGCACCTGCGTATTAAACCCCGTATGAGTGTTCCATACAAATTGAGCAGGACGACCGATTTCAAGCAATTATCTAACTCTCTATTTCCAGCCTCTATGCCTCACATCGTATCTAATTTGCCTCACTCTTGTATAATGTAAAAACCTATAATCCAGTCATGGAGTTGTCACATACCTTGAAGCGGAGACTGAATGAGAGAGATTCGGTCTAAGAAACTTGAGTTACCTGGCTGAGCTGAGTCCCAGTCGAGCACTTCATATTAATAGTTCAACCCAGCAATCCCTTCTTTGAGGCAGTAGCTTCTCTAAGTTTCATAAAGAGCAGTTGAAATCTTAATCTGCCACACACCAAGAAAGCAACTAAAGTACCTGTATATGCAGCTCCAGGTCGATAAGTACCTCGTTGACATAATACTCATTGATCGATGGATTACGAATCAGAAGTTTGGAAAGTGCCTGTTTTCATTGACATTGGTATCTCTTATGTCAATCCTGAACTCACTGAAAAACAACGGCAATCCTTGACCGAGAAGGAACCCTGAACTTGATACCATGTTGTCCAAAGTCCGACCATAAACCTAGTTTATATTCTCATTCTTCCAAGCATCCCCATCACTGAAGTCCTACCGATGTGCCTTTAACACCGTCTTTCCTGTGAAACTGAGGTTCAAAGGTCATTGCCAAAGAAAAGATAGGTCATTGTCATAGTTTAACCCCGAAAGAATCACCAGCACATTTGGGTTCACCTTGTGCACCACTTCAGTTCCTTGTTGCATATACCTTTTCAAATATCAATACATTAAACAACATTAATATGAACACGATGGAGCACTGTTGTACTTGTTCTATAGCAACACCAGAATGCACTGATTTGATTTCGCCAGCCCCAATGGCTAATTGTTCTGGAAGCGCCGGGTAGTTGAGGAAACATGATGCAGAACCCAGAGCAAACATGGCGTTCATATTCTCTAGCGACAAATGACAGACATTCAGAATGCACTACAAAAGCAGAAAACAATAAAGATAAATAGCCCACATGCATCCTTGATTCAGCAAAAAAATGATTGAAGCAAAAATATGATTCAAACAGACAAAAGCACATAACATGTTGGTAAAAATAAAAAATTTGAACGTTCCATGAAAATTCCTGAGCAGAAAATGAATATCCAAATCCAGGTCTTCATAGAAGGCAAACGCAAACCCTTTTCCAAAGTTTTTTGAGACATGAAAACACTGAAACGTGAAAGATAATTTAATTACTCCTGCAGTGTAAACCAATACCAGCAACAATTTAATTACTTTATCAATATCGACCACAATACATAAATGGAAAAGAAGTAAAGATGTAAGATTTACCATCAGGTAATCAATACAAATCCTCTAACTCAGCATAGATCGCTGAAAGCTTCCTTGTAGACGACATTCTTTGTACATTTGGTATGTTCTTCGTCTCGGTTGTCAACAATGATCTTGAGTCCCTCGAGAGATGTGACTTTGTAAACACAAAGTTGACCATGATAAAATACTGGCTCTTTATGATATGACCCTCGGAATGAATACTTTTTTCCCGATCATGCTGCCGGTGATGATCTTAGCCTCAATAACCCATTGGCCTAACCGCATCACTACGTACCAGCCACGTGCCATTACACAACCATTTTCTTGGATGAAGGTTTCTTAGCAACATAATGGAACAACCCTACATATTTAAGATATGACCCTACATATTTAAGATATGACTCATTATCCCCTAGACTATGTAAACACAAAGTTGACCATGATAAAATACTGGTTCTTTAAGATATGACCCTACATATTTCAAGGTTTGACCTTGACTCTTGTTTATTGTCATGGCATAGCACAATGACACAGGAAATTGTCGTCTTTTCAATACAAATGGCAGATTTTCATCTCTAGGGGACATAATGAGTCTCGGAATGAATACTTTTTTCCCGATCATGCTGCCGGTGATGATCTTAGCCTCAATAACCCATTGACCTAACCGCATCACTACCAGCTGCGTGCCATTACACAACCATTTTCTCGGATGAAGGTTTCTTAGCAACATAATGGGACAACCCAGTTTCAATGAAATTTCATGGTTGGGGATGTTACTGAACTTCAAAGAGTTTAAAAAATCGGTAGGATATAGTATTTGTTGCTCTTCGAAATTCCTTGTGGATCTATATATCGTGTCCGAACTTTTGTAGACCTTTGACTCGCCCAGAAGCATATGCAGGATCAATTCGTTGATACGATCCACCCTTTCATTCAACGGAGAGAGAGGATGCATCGTTCTTAGAGGTAGTTTAGTTCATTGTATCTATCTAAGATGTTGGGATATATGTGTTGAACAACCGATTCAACACTTTCGTCGTCTGTTTCTATCAAAAACTTCTCCGGTATTTGAACCCAATTACACTCGCTATTGTTTGCATGATCTATTCCAGCTGTTGATCCGTCCCCTATATTGAGTATCCAATATTTAAAGTCCATTGTCTTGTCTCCAATAGTTATCGTGGATGTATTCTGTACGACTCCCATGTTTCTTTCCAATCTAAACACTTGGCACCCCTCCCACAAGCTCGATCTGTTGATGGACGCCACGACAATCCCTGCTCTGCCGCCTCTTGGAACCGCGGGCAATATTTGCCTCAAATCTCCTCCTATTAAGAAGGGTATCCCTCGATCGCGTTTTACTTTGCATCATGATCTTTTGCACTTAAGATATCGTGAAATGATCTATCCACTGCCTCGAAAGCATAACGATAACTCATCGGGGCCTTGTCCCACACAACCAGCTCCGTCTTACGGATCAACTCCACAAGCATTGTTCCGCGACTTATGTCACAAGTTGAGTTTTCAGTGAGATCGATAGCTATCTTGAACCTAGAATGAACCGTGCATCCTCCACTCATTAGCAACGCTGCAATTCCGGACGATGAGACTATGAGCACTATTTTACCTTCCCATCTAAATCATGAAAGCAAAGTTGCTAAAGGAAAGTTTTACCAGTTTCACCATAACTGTAAACAAAGAACATACCTCCTTCTTTCTTCCCAACGTCTCCGATCGTAGATCTTTCTTTGCTCTTGATTCAATTGTGGGACCATCTCCTCATGTTGCTTTCGTAATATGTCACGGTTGTACGATAATTCTTCATACAACAGTCAATTAGTATATTGCAACGAAAGATCTGCCTCAACGATTGGCAAGGTGGGAAAATCATTGATTGATTTCCCGTGTTTTCTTAGAAGTCTGTCAATCTCAAAGATCCCGAGGTCCTTCTTATGCTAGTCGTCGATATGCAGCTCAGGCATTGACAACAATCTTCTTTGATGGTACTAGATGTCATCGATAAAGTCCCTCCAATGAGCATTCTATAGATTCAAAGGATCCCCTACCTCGCAAACGAGCAGCAACTTTATGAAAAGTTCGCGCAGTTGTTCCCCATTCTGAAATACAGCAGCCTGATTCAATGCTTCATGCCACTCATTGTCATTATCTAACAGGCCTCTATGGAAACATGCTTCTTTGAATGTCGCATAAACAGTCGCTTCAACAGTTCTTAGTTCTTCATAAGAGCGTGCTCCGTTGGCAGTGTTCAACCACAATCGTAGGTAGAATCTTTCGTCGGAAGCTGGATCAGCATAATACAGCCTGCCTATGACATCCCGTTTGTTTTTCCTCCTTGTCCACATATGGATCTTCTTATCCCATCGATACTTTTCCGGAATCTCGGCACAAGTCAACGCTCTAGCATATTCATCTATTTGATTCAAGATAAACCATTGCTGAAACATAGTTCCAAAAGGATCAACTCGATCGATGATTAACTGAAGGCTTGCATCTTCTATGAAAATAACTAATTGTTCATGTTCTATGTGGTACGATAAGCGATAGACAGTTGGTCGTCTGAAATGTATGGGAAATTCAAAAATCCTCCAGCAAGCTTCTGACGCAGACACATATCGACATTCAAGATAACGAGCGATTTCATCTCGTGTAACAGTCGAAGTTATAGTTCCGTCAGTATTGTCGACTATTGTTTTATTTATGACAATAGTAGCCATATCTACGCCTTTGTTTATGTACGTGAACAAATACTTGATTGCCAACCCTCTGTTGCACCATTCTTCATTCAAATGAGCGTCATATTTCTCCAGCATTTCTCGATTGTAGGGAACCACGTATCTGGATACAACTCTAATGTCAAAATCACGTATCTCGATTGTCTAACCTGTTGTCTAATTCGATAGAACCCTTTTGAACTGATCTTCCATTTTCTCTTCTCCCGTATGCCGGAAAGCCATCAGGGACTAAACCGGTTTCGGGACGGAACTTTTCTGGAAAGTGTTTGCTGCATTTTCCAGCTTTCATACATGAGCAATTCGGATTGACTTTACCACATGGACCGTGAACCATAAATCGAGCCACTATAGAATAAGCAACTGGGTCTATCAATGGATCCGGTATTTCTACACTTATCATCGAATCAATATCCGTTGGAAGGATAATTTTATCTTCCTCGGCTATCCAGATCACAATGTGCGGAAGACCCCTCTTTTGGAACTCTAGTATTTACAGCTATCATGATAGGGGAAAAAGCATATTAGTACTCTAATTACATTATTTAGTTCAAAACACGAATAAGATACGAAAATAAAAACAATACAATTCATTTAATTAAATGAGATAGTGTATGTGATGACATGGAAGCACCAACCTGCAATTAATTTGCCGAGGATGTGGTTTTCGATTAAATCAATCATTATCCTGAATACACGAGTCATTATATCAGGACGATCGGCTGGAGTCTGACCCGGGAAGATTTCCAAATATCGTAAAACTTTAACCCAATTAGGGTTGCAAGTGAAGGTGATGAAGAAATCCAGATGCCCGTATTTTCTGGTAATTGACATTTGTAAGATCCACAGGTACAATCTAGAGAGGGGGGGTGAATAGTTTGTTTTAAACTTTTCAATGTAATACAACAGAATAGTTGATTTCAATACACTGATAACCTTTGCAGACTATTGAGAATGTCTACAGCAGAGACTTATACTTTGAGAGTTTGTCTCTATTTGTTGTTGTGATTAATTTCTAACAGTTTTTACAATGCAAAGCAAATAAAGAACACAAGATTTATACTGGTTCAGACACTCGTTATCAACTGATAATCGAGAGCTTAGTCCAGTCTTTCCTTGGTGACCAGTATAGTCAATCCAAGAGGTGAGTTCACTATCTTGTTATTTTTGGCTTACAAGACAACCCCTTTATAAGCTAGCTAACTTGTCAAAGGCGAAGAACCTTGACCCTTTGTACAGATCCTTTGCTGGACTCTGTTGCAGCTTCTGTTCTTCAGTGTAGACTAGTGAACCCTCTTTTTCTTGTTCTTCTTCAATTCAGCTCACTTGAACAGTTTGAATTCAGATTGGTTTTGCACACTTTGTACGTTCAATTCTTTGTTCAATAGCATCGTTCCTTGAGCTCTTTGATCCCCTTTTATAGGTTGAGGGAATGAACCCGTGATTGTACTTGACGTGATGGTGACAGCTTGTCACATGTGTCTCTTTCACTGATGTAGACAGCTCACCTTTTTCTGATCCTCGTACTATCACTCTGTACCTCAAATCTTCGATTTGATTGATCCTCAGACTTCTGCCCCAACCATAGCAACCATCTCTGCTGCACTCCAGTCTGCTACAACTCAGTCTACATTCAGTACCGTTGAGACCTTGTCTGTACCCAGTCACTGCTGCAACCTTGTCTGCACCCAGATCTGATGCAATCCTTTATGCATTGCTATGTTGGTCCTTGTCTACAGAATTGATCACAGATCCTGAAGTATTTGTAGATCTTTTGTTGTCCATGCATGTCTTAGTTGTCTAGCTAAAATTCTCTGTTTACACTGTTTGATAAAAACTTAATCTAATTTCTTAGACTAATATGCAGCAAAGGATGTATTCTTTCTACCTGTGATGCTCACTGCCTTTGTTGCGCTTCTGAGGCTGATCCTCTGATGTTCTGTGATGCCTTCTTTCCTCCCGGTGGGGCTGCTCCCCTTGAGATATATGCCCTGATGGCCTCTCTTGTAGGGTTTGCTCCCCTTGAGTTCTGTGCCCTAATGACCTTCCCCCCCCCTGAGGCCTTTGGCTTGATGACCTCTTCCCCTGAGGCCTTTGAAGCTTTGCAGCCTTTTCTCCTTCTGCTGGTGCTCTTGATTTTCTTTTGCGGTCGTCTGCTTCTTTTCCTTTCTCTGTTGCCTTCTCCACAGATGGCCTTGCTACTTCTTTCCCTTTTTCAGCTGCCTTCTCCCCATTTTTGTTAGCATTTAGTGCTGCTGTAAGGACTTCAATTGCAGCTCGAAGGGCTTTGAGTTCAGAAGTGGTTGTCTGCTGAGCAGCCGTGGCCTTGGCAGTTTCAAGTTGAAGTTTGTTTTCTAGCAAGCTGAGCCTTGTGTCATTGTTGAGGATGTGCTCTTTAAGCTGCCGTTGAGTGGTCTTTAGAGAAGCTTGCAGTTTGCGAAGGTCAGCTGAGTGTTGGCCCCTTAGCTTGTTCAGGTTTGAAGAATTAAGCCTGTAGTGCTGAAGATTTGGGGCATTAGCCCTTTGAATTCGGTCTATGAGTCCTTCAGCCATGTTGGAGAGAGAGTCGTGGAAGTCTACAAATCATTTTGTTCTGACAGTCTTCTCAGCTTCTAGCTCGTCTGCAACTGGTTCAAGTCTTTCAAGAAGGTCCTTGAACGCGTCCTTTGTCCACTGATGCATGTTGTAGATCTCCTGATTCAGTTGCCTTAGTCTGTACTCCACTGTAGTCTCTGGTGGAGATGACTGTTGATGTGCAGGGAGTTCAATTTTGGCCATTGTTCTTACAGTAGAGGATGGCCTTTCATGGATTGGTGTCAATCTGATGTCTGCAAGGGCTTACCTCAGACTTCTAGCTGTAGTCTGGGGTGTCATTTGAATATCAGATGTGCCACTGTAGAATACACCTTGAGGGAATCCTACTGATGGTGTATCTACCCTAGTTTGCACAAATCAAAATGAAGGGGGGGCGAGGGTGGGGGG
>JAOVYX010021350.1:0-15862 GCA_035668315.1 Drosera spatulata
AGAGCACAAAAGAATCACCGCCGCTTCTTCATCATCGACGGTAACTCCAACATTTCGAAGACCCACCAGAATACTTTAAAAATCAGACAAATGTTTTTCAAGAGATGTACCTGAATCCTTCATTTTGAAGGAATGAAAACGCTGCCGCATATACAAACGGGAAGCTACGGATTTGCTCATATACAAACTCTCCAGCTTGTCCCAAAGAGTCTTGGCAGTCGCCTCCTCCAGGACGTTCTGAAGAACGTCGTCAGAAAGACACAACTGTAAAGCCGTACGTGCCTTCTTATCCATCTTCATCTTCTCTTCGTCTTTTATTTCTGGCGGTAATTTATCAACCCCTTCCAGAACCTCCTCGATTCCTTCTTGGGTTAATAGTGCAACGACTTTGACTCTTCAAAGTCCAAAATTGTTTGTGTCATCGAATTTTTCCACATCAAATTTCATAGGCGCCATCGCACAATTTTTTTCCCCGAAAACACTGTTCACGCCGGAAACACTGTTCCTGCCGGAGTACACTTCACCGAAAACACTGTGTAAACAATAAATCTGTCCGTACGCTTTTCACGTACTGTTCACGACACTGTTTGACACTGTTCATCCGGAAAAAAAATTTTGTGAAAAAAATGCAAAAACTGACCCGCAAAAAATATAACTTAAGTCCCAAGCTTAATAACGTTCGTTCCTAAGCCTACGTGGACGAACCCGGTGTAGGAAATAAGGATTGAAACCTCCCAAGCTGTGATACCAGTTTGTTACGAACAGGTTCGTTAATAATAAACACAAACAATAATAAGTGCGCAAAATTAAATGAGACAGAGAATTTTACGTGGAAACCCTTGCGGGAGAAAACCACGGGCGGTCGCCGACGACGAAGAATCCACTAACAAAATGAGGAAATACAAAAGAAGATACACTCAAAATATTGAGAATCTCATAATAAGGGATAGAGATAATAATCTCTAAAACAAATCCCTTAAACCCTCAATATATTTTTGTGGGTATAAATGAACAGTGACTTCTCCCTTTTTTTTCTTATTTCTTTCCTCCACTTTCCCAAAACCTCTCTGCCTCCCCGAGCTCTTCTCTTTGGTCCTCTCCTCTTTCTCCTTCAAACTCTTCCTCTCTTTGTCTCTAATCTCCGCGGCTCTCTGTCTAATTTCCCTTTCAAACCTCTCCCGTATTTATAGCAAAGGAAGAATGAGGCGTGTAAGTTTTCTCCGCCTGATAAAGACAAAGGCGACTGGATGAGGACAAAGGCGATTACGGCTAGGTGAGGACAAAGACGGCGGCGGTTAGTGGTGACGGCGAGTGGTCAAAGACGGTGGCGTGCTTTGAGTCACCATCAACAAGCCTCCGCATGGGCATACTCTTGTCTTTCAGAGTCAAGTATAGCATCTGTCTTCGTGTCCCCTGCAAACCCAGTTAGTGAAGCCAAATCACGCACACGAGTAGGACGTTTGGATCTCTTCTTCTTCAACATCTGGATATCTGGCCAAGTGTGGACAAATGGTACCCTGTTTCTGTTACGAGCTCGTGAGTCTGTAGCCAGATTATTCTGATTTGTGAAATCTGGAAACTTGGGATGGTGATAGTATTTGGATGCTGTAGGGTTACAACCAGGACCATCAGAATTCAAAGGTACCTGACCTACAAGTTTGGAGGTTGTAGCAAAGGATGACACCAATGATCTGTTCGGCCCTGTTACTTTCTCAGTTCTCCTCTTCTTGCAGATATGGTGAAAACTGATCTTCTTTGGTGAGCATAGTGCGCCATCAGCTGCATCTAATTTTCTGATCTCATCAATCAAGGTGGAAAAGGTCCTTTTTGGCCTTTGATCTCCATGAATCAGGCTCGTCTTTGCCCTGGAACTCATGCTTGGTGTCCCAAAAAGGTGTGCTGAAGAACGCATTGTACCAGACCTTTCCATGGTGTACCCATCCATTCTTCTCTTCTGGTATCTTGTGAACCTTCCCCGTTTCTTGTGAGTAACTACCTTCGATGACACTTGAGGTCTGCGGTACTTCATGCATTTGGATGTACTCTTTCAACAACTGATTCGTCGAACAAGAGAGGTCGTAAGCACCTGCATCTGGCTCCTCGATCATTGCCACCTCATTTGGCTCCTCCATTGATGTCTCCACTTCTCTCGAAAGGACAGAAGGTCTTAGAGGGTTCTCCGATGAAAAGGCATTGTCTCCCTGGATACATGGATCGCATCTCGATTCGTGCAATGAGCTGCCTTCTTCCGCTTGTTCGACCAAGTCAAAATTCAGCGTCCTTCTGGAGGAGTTGACAGCATAGCTTCTCTCTTTTGGACTGGCCACTTTGCTTGGAGCTGTAGGGGTTGTTGAGGACACCGTTGTTTTTTTCCTTCTCTCATACTTCCTCTTAGCTCGAGGACTTCTGTTGGATTTGTGGGTTTGGGTGTATGAGGTTTCAGAGCCCGTTTAGGTTTAGGTTTATTTTCCATAACTACTTTCGGCCTGTGTTTCTTCTTCCGTGCTTTTCACTGTAACGTCCGTTCCTGGTCGAGCTTGTCACTGCTTCTCTTGTCAAGGTTGTGATTCTCCACGAGAGTGGAGATTTTTCCGGTTGCTGCTGAACCAGGGGGTGCATCATCCTTGTTCTCAAGAGTCCGCTCTTGTGGAAGTAAGTCCATCTTTCTGCTCTATGTAATTTCCATGTTCTGTTTGACCTGTGCTTGATGTAGCAATTTCTGGAGATAACATACTTTGTTCTAGCATTGGTGCATACGTGCTTTTGTTTCTGTCCGAGGATGATGTTGGTGTTACCCAGATAGAGTCTGGATCACAGTTCCGATGAAGGTCATCATCTGCAAAAAATCACTCTATGCATCAGTTTTCATACTAAAATGGAAGAATCCAGAATTGGATATCGATGGAACATTATCTTCTGGAAAGCTCAATCATTATTTGATATATGCTGCAACTACAGAGATTTATGGCACACGACTGGCTCTCAAGATGTTCTACAATTTCTTGCTTTGAGTTTGGGCTATCATAATTACAAAGGTATTGCATCAAACATATACATATTGTTTGCAAACTTGTGATCTACACTCTTGAATTTTCGCTTGTTCTAAGTTGATTGATATTCAGCAGTAGTTTCTTATCTAGCTTATAATGTGAATGTAGCTTTAGAATTGAGTCAAAGAACACAGGCAACAACACTTACAGTGCTCGCTTTGTGTTATGCAGTCTCCTTCCGCGTACTGAATGGAGTCCATGCTCATGCTTCCGTCCCATGGATAATTCAAGTACATTAGTAATCCACCTCTTGAGACACCATCAGCTACTGGCATTCCACTCATCGCTTGTGCCAATCCTGATTCGTCCACGCCCAAGAGCTCTTCAGATGTATTGCAACTCTGCTGAGCCTGTGGGTTACTGATGCTCTGTCTTGGCTCTGCAGCATTTTGGTTCATTACTGATACTGGACTCTGATTCTCGAATTCATTTGTGACCAAATCTGATATCCCGCTTTTGGCTTCCATTCCTCGGCACTGGTAGCTTGAAAAAGCCTGTTATTTTCCTACTTAATGCACTTGCTCACTTGCTCATCTGCAACTTAAAAGCAATGATTATATCAGTAATTTTCTGGTTTCGTCTTCCTAATTTCTAAACTGAATACTTATTTCTCAATTTCATACTCCTGTAATTAATAGTGTTTGAAAAATGGTAAAAAATTTGGGGCATATCTAATATTTTGAACACTAAAATCTATTACATCCAAAATTTCCATAATTATCCGTTGCTTCATTCATAATCGACAAATAGAAGTATTCCAGGTTGGATCAACCAAGTATATGATTGAGAAACTCACATCAATTCATTGAAATGCATCCGAGTTCGATCACACAATTGTTTCGTCTGTACCCTCTTAATCAATTTTCATCAATTGTTAACGACAAGAGATCAATGGTTATGAGTTCATGGGAGATTCCATTACCTCGTGAAGGGATACAGCATCGCCGGCCGCCGTGCGTCGCCGGTGAGTCTCCGTCGATAAGCAAGCGGCAGAGTAGGGTTGTCGGGAGAGGGCAAAATGGATGTGAGAGCCCTAACTGGTTTCTCAGCGGCGGATTTTGCTTCAGCAGATATATTCCAGCAATAGATCTCTGTGATTATCCAGTTTATCTGCTGTAACTGCTCGTAATTGAATATTGGAGTGATCGATTGTGTGATGTTTAACCTTATTCCATGGGATGTGTATCTGCTTTCTTCGAGGACAACGACAACAAGCTAGGTAATTGGGACAAGGCGTGGATAATATAAGACGAATTTAATTGATATTGTAATAGATATTCTTATTCATATGTTGTTTGGTATACGCAAACAAGAATTTATGTTTTAACAGTAAAAATTGCTATTTTATTTCAAACATGTTTTGAAAGTTATATAATTGTTATTTGCCAAATTGGAAAATGTAAACGTTATGATGTTATTGGCGGTTAAAACAAAATTCATGATATAATTTAACAGATGCTTCACACACGTATCATCAAATCTGAATTTTCATGTAACAATTATATTCCAGCGTATATGTTATATTTTAAAATATATTCGGAATATGATTGTTATAAACAGATTAAAATCATAAAAAAATTATAAGCACTTTTTCAATATGAATCTAAAAGTTTATCATCTTTTTTATTTATGTGCAAATCTATAGTCAATTCCACCGTTGGTTTGATCTCATCAATTCATCTATTTATCCAAAATGGCTAAATCATACTATCTCATATTTCTTTCGTAAAAAAAAAAATCAAATAATTTTTCTAATTTATCAGTTCAAATAAAATCTTAAAATTTTTTGAGTTCAATTTATTAAATTATTATTCCTATTCATTTTATATTATATTATTACATTTCATTTTCTATCGACCCAACCAAATGTGTCCCTAATTACCATTCGACGTCTCTACACTGTTACATGATCATAACAATGTTATTGGAATCACAACCTGGGTTGGTCTAGTGATGCTCGACTCAATCTTCTTTTTGAAGGTCTTGGGTTCGAATCCCACTAACCTCAAAATCCATATTGGCCAGGCGCCTTGTCAGTGTCCGGGAATTAGTCGAGGTACGCACGAACCGGCCCGGACGTCCTCATAAAAAAAAAAAAAAAAAACATTTGATTTAAGAAAATCATGACAAAACTGGAAGACTACATATTTACTGTCGGCGATAAAATATCCATTCGTCCTCTCATCTCCCCAATTTGCCCTCTCATCGGCGAAATTCCGTCATGTCGAGATACATTCTCTCATTCTCTCCTCCAATTTCCTCTCTCTCTATTGTCGAGCTTCGATTCCTTTGTTTCCTTGGTGCTGATTTGCTGTTTTGGTATTGATGTTGATTCTGGATTTGGAGTTCATGCGATCATGTTTGTGTGGATTGGTGTTGGATATGGTGTGGATTTCGTGTTGGATGAGTTGCATCGAATGCGGAGTTAGCGTAGGCGATGAGAATCTGAAAGTGTTTTCTAAGTGCTCGTTTGACTGGGCTGATGAACATGTTATGTGACTAATGTTTATGATATTGCTCTTTTACTTAAAAAGTTGATTTTGATCAATACTCCTAAGTCTGATGAGGAGTGGTGGATGCGGTAAATTGGGAGTGAGTGACAATGATTTCTGTAACATTTGTTAACATTTGTTAATAAATGGATTTATTAAGTGATTATCAAAGTTGCAAAGTTACTTGCTAGTATTGAGTAAATAAATCTCATTTGTGATAGACGATTAAACTCTAATCTAAGAATCAGGACCAATTACTTTGACGCTAAGATAAAGAGTGATCGCGATCGGTCTTGATTTACGAATAATTACTTTGACACCGAGATTAATGGTGATTGTGATTGAAAAAACAAAAGCATATCATTAGATAAATGTGTTCACTCGTATATCTCTTGGATTGGACGCTTATTATTTTAGGCACCTGGGAGCTCGTGGAGGTTTAAGGTATTCCTCTTAGCATTTTTTTAATTTCATGAGCTAGAGTGTCTGTCATGTTGCCTTGTCTTCCTCTTGTCTCAACGAATCATAATTCATCCAAAAATAATGGAATATTAACGTTACAAATAAGTAGATAGTATTAGTAATTAGATGTAACAATGGAAATGGGGATCCGAGCTATTAGCTATACATGAATATCATGTTTAACATATTTCCTCTGGGACAGGCGGGAGAATCATCATAATTTCAGGCTGCCTCTTATGTATGATAAGGTGTTCGCTAGTTAGTCGGGCCAATCCAGGTGTACTTGTGTTGCCAAATGCACGTAGGATTATTTGGATGTACCGGGTCGGGGCAACGCCCACAACGATACCAGAAGCCGTCATCTCTTATTTCCCAGTCAAAGAAGCCGGAACAATTTTTATATGCTTTGTTGCCAAAAAACTTGTTTTCTTGGAACACATCGAACCACCAATGCATGTTCGTGGTCCAGTAAAAGTGACAGAAGTATAGTATCTCGAAGCAGAAGAAGCATGGTTTTATTTTGAAGGTGAACCACTGGTTCGGCACGATCCTTTGATTTCCAAGATCCTCACTACCGGATTGGCACCGGAAGTTAATGGCCCCTCTGCTGACTGCGCTGTGTATAGCCATTTGACGATCCGCGATTGTCATTGGGAGGAGAACTACTAATGCCATGATGGTAATTGTCAAGGTAAAGTTCCCCATTATTCCTTTGCTTCCTTTTTTTGTGCCGAAAGAGGTTGGGTATTAGAGTTTAGCAAATGGTTTATATAGAAGGATTAGGGGGGGGAACTTGCTGTTTCAACATCAATGCTCATTAAATTCTTGGCAACATGTTTCAGATTATAACTCATGAGTTATACACGCATTATCTTTTCAAGCTTGGAAACCTAACACATCTTAGTTAACTGCTTAGGTTGATTGAAATGGTAAAATTGTTTTTCTTCTTTTCTTGTTGAATTATCCCCCAGGAATTATTGTAGTTTATTTCGCTGATTCTCTAGTGTGTGCCCTCGCATTATATTTTTCTCCTCACTTTCTTGCTCATCGATCAAGTTCAACTCCATCCTCTAACTCTTTCTTTTCTACTTCGATAGATTAGTCACCGACTCCATAATCAATTAGTGCAGTATCAAAGACATATACTAGTCCCCTTGCTGCACCATTTTGCCTAGGCCTTCCCTTGCTAATATGCTGTCATGCATGTTTGTGTAGGTATTGGTAAATTCACTAGATGCATACATTAACTTTTTCACATATCCATATCCGCGGATAGCTTTGTGTATCTATCCAATAGACCCTTATGGCGCAGTCTATAGTAAAGTGAAAGTAATCAAGGGTTTCGATTGGATATGAAAAATCCGAAATCTATCTTCACATATCTTAATTTAAATCTAATATCTTTAGATTTGGTATGTTTTATTCTAAACCGTTCGATGATTCCTGTAATCCTGTTTAATTTTAGATATATACAACATTCTCTGTCATGGTATGTAGTTTCACAGTGTCTTTCCTTTGAGTAATATCAGGATCTCTTGTTTTGATACCTCAGACTCTCAGTGCTTGACCGAGTCGTTCTCTGATGCAAGTGATGCGATTTGCTGAAGTGATGTGCAAATGAAATTGGGGTACCAAGGAAAGTAACAACTTCTAATTAATTAAATTAGATTGATTGTTCCTCTCATCATCTGTTCCGTGGAAAGTAGACCCTGAACTTAGTTGGTTACCCCAAGTAGACGGCCGGTGAAGCTGTGAATTTACCTGGCGATGTTATATGTTCATCTCATCATCTGTTCCTCTCAGCTACTACTTGATTGGAAGAAACACAGGAACTGGTTTCTACCTTGGTTTTGTTTAGGTTGCAAATATTTTAGACGACCTCCGATATTTGACTTCATAAGAAGAAGGTGAATCATGATGTTTAGATGATAAATGAAGCGCTGGCATTCTTTCATTGTGGAAGGAATATCAGAAGCTATATGTAGGAGTTCTCTTTGATGTGATCAGAATAGTTTCGAGGGAGAAGCTGAAAACCACACTGGTTATGTTAATGGTTTCTATCGCCCCTATTTAAAGAAGTATGGAACTATCATGTAAATATTAGAGATACTAGACTTCTCTAGAGTACTCTAGAAAACTCTAAGAATTGTATAGAAAATTGATGACCCTAGAATTCTCTAGAATTCTAGGCAAGGTCTAGAGTGTTTGAACTCACAAAAAAACTTGAAAGTTTTGAGTGGATGTCCTCAAACTTGCTTTGTATTGAAAGCTTGAAGACTTTGTGGTCGAATAGGTATGCTCGAAGGTATATGGTCCTCGCAAAGATAAGTGGGAGCCTTTCAATGGTTTTGAGGTATTTCTCTTGTTATATTTTGTCACTCAAACTCTTTGTCTTGATTCTTCATGCTTTGACTGATGAATCATTTCAACATAACGAATCATTTCAACATAACGCGTGTAAGATCTAGCTGTTCGTCCAACATTTATGGCCTTATCATTGGTAAAAATCACTTTGAGCTAACAAAAATAAATAGATGTTAACCAAACTCGAGAAGGGGTGTGGGAAAGGAATTGGAAAGAAGTCCGATGTTATTACATATTAAGTCTGTCTTATTGTGGTCAGTTTGATACCACGACATAGATATTACATGTGTTTCCGAGTACAATTAAGGAGGTTAACCCCCAATCCCAGGGTTCCAATGTTCAATTTTGTTAAACCAGGTGTATCTATAGTACCATTTACAGCCGAATTGGTACCAAGGGTGACAAGTATGACCAGAGCGATAGTAGAATCCATCGTCCCTGATTTCCCAATTGAATTGGCCCTGATCCACTGGCCGTTTCTGGTCGTAATCGTACACATTAAATACCATGTGTCTGTTGTCGATCCAGTAAAAATGGCAAAAGTATAGTACCCAATAACAGAAGTAGCACGAAAATTCTTTCACTTGGAAACTATACCACTCGCCCGGATAGAGCTTATGATATCCGGAATCGTAGTTCTTGGATTGGCATCGGAGAGTTACAGCCCCGCGTGAAACCTTACTCTGAATATCAATGTTTTCCTTTGCCAAGGTCATAGGGAGGATGAGTAATGCTATGACGGCAATCGCCAACAATGATCTCCCCATTGTTCCTCTCCCTTTTATTCTCAGCGTCTGGAGAGGCAGCTTGTGGATTTGTTCAGAGGATAACAAAAGGTTTATATAGGACGAGCACGGGTGAAAACTTGTTGTTTCATCATCTAAACTAGAATTAAATTCTTATTAAGATGTTAAACAGTACATTTCCTCCAAAATAAATGTTGTCATCCTTGCAAACTGACTCTATTATTGCTAAGATATTTTGAAGTGTATCAGTTTTCTTATTTGGCTGATCCTTATGAAGGAATTTTGAGTTTCGTGCAAGATCTCATTGCTAGATCAAGCGGGGAGAACACATTGTGGAATGGCGTTAGCGTCTTGCACGAACTGCAGGATACATGAGGATTGAAAGACTGATGGACCTGAAGATTGTACTGGCTGTGTTGCATTGCCTCCAGCGCATATGAGCGAGAGGAGCATGCCGGTTGGATTACGGAGTTGAATTGGATGATTTGTGACGGAGCAGTGTTTGTTAATATAAAGTGTGGTTTCCGAGACTAGTATATCGAACCATGTACAAAGCCCCGATATTAATACTACCGGCATAGATTATGCTATACTGATTCATCGCAAGTATTGTATCAATCATGCACCCTTGACAATCCTTGATAGTACTATTAATGAAACAACTGACTCAATCTGATCATAGCATGTTAATGCTTTAACTGGATTAGCAAGGTCAATTTGAAGCGGATTGTGTTCATTGGTTGAGGTTAATGCTAAATTCCCAGGTTTCTCTGGGTTTTGAAACTATTGCAATTATCTCCATTTCATAGTAGAAGACACTAACTTCAATCACTACAAAATTTTTTTAGTCCTTACATCCTGTGAAAGTTATAATAGTTTGATTGTGGTGTTCATTTGTTGATGTCAACTATTGATTTGCGTTGAGGGAGGATCATATCATGTTTTTTTATACTCAGTGTTACACTAATAACAATATTCTTGCATTGCATTGTCCACAGAACAAAAACTCTTTAAAATATGAATTGAACAGTAACAAAAATCAAAAAACATTTTACAACTTTTATGAGATAAATAAAATATAGTCAACAAAATTCAATACACGTAAGCATGACTTCTAATCAAGTGTTGCAATTTTTATTTTTATTTTATTTTTTTATGACAAGGGTGTCCGGAAAAGTTCGCGCTCACCTCGACTAATCTCCCGGACACTAGCAAGGCGCCCCCCACCAACATCGGGTAAGTTAGCATGGTCAATCTGCATTTTGAGACTAGTGGGATTCGAACCCAAGACCTTCAAAAAGAAAATTGAGTCGAACACTAATAAATCAACCCAAGTTGATTCAAGTGTTGCAATTAGTACAACGATAGAAACGAAAATATTGAGTATCCGTTTTAATACATCACTCACAAACCAATGTTGTACTCCCTTCATTAAAAAAGATAATACTTCATCTGTCCCAAAAGAATTGCAACACAATGATGTGGATTTGTTGTATTCCTTTTGTGTCTTTTATTTTTTTGTTGTTCTTGGTGATTGCAAGAGAGAAATACTAAGAAAAAATAAGTGAAATAGGAGTATAAAGAAGGAAAAATGATAATAGGATATAATAATGTGATATAAAATAAAAATAAATTTGATATGTTACTTTTAACTTAAAAACTTTCGCATAGGAAAAATGTTACTTCCTTCGTCCCGAATTAATTGAAACGTTTTTAACTCGTCACAAAAATTTATACGAGTATTGAATTTGCGTGAATTTTAATAAAGAATGAATATCTTTTTGATGGTAATGAGGTTTACTGTAATAGTTGTGAGAGAAATTAGTTGATGTACTGTAACAAATGAGATTAATTTGATATTTTTTATATTAAAAGATTATAAAAAATAAAAAAGTTTTATTAATTTTGAAACTCATAAAAATATTTTAATTAATTTTAAAAAAAAATAATACAATTTCTATTGAATAACCCAATTAAAAATTATTATAATTATTTTCGAACAAAAGGAATACTCCACGGGGGGAAACAACGACAACTCCATACTTTACAAGACCAACCTGTGTCATTGACCTTTGAAAAAAAACCCACGTAATTGACAGAGTTGAAATTGGCTTGTCGCGTTATGTTGACTCATAGACTCACCAGTCACCTCACAAAACCAACACACTTACCCCTTTCCCGCTCACACAATTCAGAAAATCCACTCCCTAAAAAATCCCCCCAAACACCAAATCTCTCTTCATCACTTTCCCTTCTCCAATGCAGAAACCCCTCAAACGCCACTCCGCCGCCGGCGCCGGCGAATTCCCCAACACCTTGTCGAAGTGGCGAAGAACACCGAGGCCGAGGCCGACAACGATTAATGAGGCGGAGGAGCGGATCGAGAAACCGGAGGGGAACTCGACGAGGACGACAAATGCAGGTTCGTTGGGAAGCCGGTTCCGATGGGCGAGGCTCGACGGAGATGGACGGATCGGTACTTGTCTAAGGTAATGTGGATTGATGCATTGACGGATCTGGAGTTGGATTAGGTTTTGGTTTGGTTTTGAGAGACGATTGTGTGTTTTGCAGGGGAAAATGGCGAGGAAGAATGTGTCGACAGATGGATTCAAGAGGTATGTGAATGGAGAATGATTTGGTGGTGTTTTTTGGTGTTGGAGTTGTGTAGTTATGGTTCTGTGTTTTTGTGTTTTGAAGTGAGACGGTCGAGGAGGAGGTTATGCAGGCGAGGTGTCATTATACGAAGGCGATGATTGATGGCGTTGTGTTTAATTTATTTGATGATGCCTATGTTCAGGTTATGATCTGGAACCGACGTATATTTGTAGCTGTTAGTCTTTTCGTGTAATTATTTTGGCAACTTTATAAATTACACTGGAATGTGGTATGATTAATCATCAATTACTCAAAAAACTGGATAAAGCGTTGGTTATGAGCCTTTTGCAAGCATTAAATTAAGGTGTACTGCTGCGATGAATGTTTTGAGTGGCTTATGGTTTTTATGTGTAGGCTGAAGAAGGACAACGGGATTATATTGCTAAAATTATTGAATTCTTTGAAACCAGTGACCGCTAGTTGTACTTCACGGTCCAGTGGTTTTATCGAGCTCAAGATACTGTAAGTTATGCAGATTATAGTTTCATTTTATCTTTGATGATGTTCAACCTCCTTTGTTTCACCTGTTTTGATTGTATTAAATTGGTCTATAAAGGTTATTAGAGATCATGGAGATCTTGTCGACAAAAGGCGAGTGTTCTTCTCGGATATCAAAAATGAAAATCCTCTGGGTTGTATTAACTACAAAGTGAAAATGCACAGATTGCCTCAACTGTATGTATTCAGTTCTTTTTCCTGAAAAAATCTTCTCTTTGTTGCATTACTCTCGTTGGTGTGTTTTCTTACACTTTACAATTTGATTTATGTTGTTGCATGAAAAGGCTGATCCTGTTACACGTGAAGCAAAATTGAAATCTTGTGATCTATATTGTGACATGAAATATTCGTTGCCTTGATTTTCACAAACTTACCTGCAGGTAATCATATAGATTACACCTCTAAGCTTTGGTCACTTTTCATTTGATGGTGATCGCCATAGAAAATACTAATGCAATGAAACGATGGCTGATTTGTGCTCAGATTTAGATAATAGTCAAGAGAGTAGTGAAACTACCTCGACCATTTCAAGTGACAGGTTGACACAAAACTCAATGGTTGGTATCACCATGGATGGGAAGATTTCTAAATCCAATGAACTACATAAACCCAAAGTGGCTTTATTGGATTTATACTCTGGTTGCGGTCCAATGTCCACAGGGCTGTGCTTTGGAGCAGCCTTATCTGGTGTAAACCTTGTCACGCTTAGTCTCATGCTCCTCAATAGGGTTCTCATGATCATGTAGATATTATGCACTTGCTCTCTTCCATCAGACTAATAATCATGCATATTTCAAAATTCCTCAGCGATGGGCGGTGGATCTTAATGCTTTTTCATGTAAAAGTCTAAAGAAGAATCATCCTGAAAAACAAAGGTAGATGTCAAAATTTGTTGTGGACACATTGCTAGTACCTGTTTGGTCCATTGACGTGTAGATTCATGAGAAAAAATTGCATGGTGCTCAGGTGAGAAACGAAGCTGCAGAAGACTCCCTTAAATTGTTGAAGGAATGGGAGAAGCTCTGCAAGGATTTCTCCTTGTTAGAAGCTCCGTCGGAGTACTGTTCATCGAAATACTTTGTAAACAGTGGCTATGTCCATACACTGCTCACGACACTGTTCGGTACTGTTTAAACACTGTTCCAGCATTGTTTATTCGCGGGCAAAAAATAATTTTTGTGGAAAAAATACAGAAAAACTGACCCGTAAAAAATATAATTTAAATCCTAAGCTTAACAACGTTTGTTTCTAAGCCTACGTGGGCGTACCCGGTGTAGGAAATAAGGATTGAAATGTTCCAAGTTTTGATACCAGTTTGTTACGAACAGGTCTGTTAATTATAAATACAAACAATAACGAGTGCGCAAAAAAAAATTAAGACAAAGATTTTTACGTGGAAACCCTTGCGGAAAAAATCACAGGCGGTCGACGACGACGAAGAATCCACTAACCAAAATGAGAAAATACAAAAGGAGCTACCCTCAAAATATTGAGAATCTCACAATAAGGGATACAGATAATCATTTCTAAAACAAATCCCTTAAACTCTCAATGTGTTTTTGTGTGTATATATAAACAATGTTTTCTCCACTTTATCCCTTTCTCTTCTTTTCTCTTCCCTTGATTCTCACCCTTTTTCTCTTTTCCTTTTTCTCTGCTCCTCCCATCATCCTCTTATCTCCGTCTCTTTTTTTATACTAAGAACATCACGGACGAAACACGGAGAAACAACGCGGGGAACTCTACGCGGACAGAACACGGAAAGGACGCTGACATCCACGCGATTTGATTTCGAGGCACACCGTTATCATTGTCACATCAAGGTTGTTTTGGAGAGTAACGAAGCTTATAGGGTGAAGTGGGGATTTCCCTTTTGGGGGTTTGATAGTGTTCTTTGGGTGGTTAATAATGTTTTGCTGGTTCTGTGTAAAGAGGAGCAGAGGAATGTGGAGAGTGAGATTTGAAGGAGAAAGGGGAGTTCTTGTATGAACTCTTTGTTTTAGCTGGCTTTTGGGTTTGTGTTTGGTGCTGGGTACCAATTTATATACTATCTCTAAAAAGGGTGAATAGTCACTTTTTAACAATCACTTAGATATGTGTTGTGCCGAATAATCAACCTATATTCTTAAGTATAATACTTGCGGTTTACGATCTTATTATGGAAAAAAGTTGAGTTCCTAATACAAAAGGTTATGAGTTGGGAAATGACTATAACCTTCTCACATGAATCAAACTAGGTATTGGACCGCAATGCACAAGAGGCCCCAAAGCTAGGACAACATAGGATTGATATTGGGTAAATCATCGGCTTTCATCGCTTGACCTTGGAAAGCACAAGGAATCGTGTATCCATAGACCTTAGCGCTTACAATAATTCAAGCACATGCTTAGGTTAGTCGTATGAGTAGCGCCAAACCTTTTCCCCTACCCGCTGGCCTTAGGCCTTACGAGCTAATCATACGTTGCACTTTAATTCGACCAAGATTGTCAGAATACCGACTCAATGGTCTGATCTTACGACTTTATGATTCCTTTCCAGCGTTCTCAGTTAGATTTCATCCTTATGATTTTACCACTTTCTCGGTAATTCTCCGTTCTTTACTATCTTGTTCACGACGTCGTAGGAGTCACCCCTAAGTTGTTCGACCTAAACAGTAGCACTTGTTGTACCCTTTATGAATGACCTCACCTATCCCTTACCATAACCTAACTCTCAACCCTACCCCTAACACTTAACAGGCAATTAACCTCTGAACTATCCTTATGATTATTCAAGTATGTTATAATTTGGATAATAGGCGAAACGTTTACTGAATAGCTGTTAAGCATGAACAGGTCGATGCTGCATTCATCGTGTTTCTAAGCAAAGAAAGGAATTGTCTGTTCTCTTAACATCTCTCATGGAAAGAAACAATTGATCAAACTAAGATAAGGAAAAAAAAGGTGACTATTCGATTAGTTGGTCTTCGAGGCCAGGAATTGTCTTAGATTCATCGGAGATGTGTACTGTTTGTTGAGGAATATTACGATATATTCTCAAATATAAGTTTCCCAATATACGTCATAAAGATAAGATTTGTGTTCAATAGATAGAATATATTTTAATTGTTTAAAATATCCTATTATTGTAAGCCTAATCTTCTATATATACTAGCCTGGAGACAACGGCCTTGGCATTCCAAACTAGATGCCTTGAGTGTAATGTTTCAAGCCTAGCAAAATCCTCTCAACAATCTTGAAACATTATGAAACCCTAGCCGCCACCGCCCAAAACTACACCCAGATCTAGTCACTGCTATAACAACATACACAAAACAAAAACCTAGATCTACTGCCGCCACCCAGTGAGAACACCACTGGAATCCAGTCACAGAACACAACCAACAAACGCAGCAACAAGGCTGGCTTTCGCCACACAGCAACACCATCTCCGACAAACGCCACAGCCAGAAACACAACCAACAAGGTTGCCTTCTCCGATGAGCGCAGCCACGGCCAGAAACACCACCAAGACCCGACAATCGCCACAGCTGCTGGAATCCACACCATAGCCGGATCCTTTCGTCTCCGACGACGTGGGATAAATCCCAGATCC
>JAOVYX010021351.1:0-15862 GCA_035668315.1 Drosera spatulata
GTCCATGCCAACCAAGCTTAACTGCAGAGTTCAAAAGTGATGGGCTATCAAAAAGGAAAGGTGCACCTTGTTGGTGTAGATAATACTATCAAACCATTGAAGCATTTCCTTGGAGTACTATAGTAACAATTAGAGACACACTTTCTTTTGGAATTTCTTTCTTAACAACAACTTGCAATAGCCCACAACCAATATTTTCTTTTTCAACCACAAATAAGTGCCCATTAATTTTCTCAACGTTAGCATCAATAATTGAATTTCCTTCCTCATTTTCTATGACATCAATTGCCTCTTTAACTAATTCATCTAAAGATGGAACAATGTTGAAACGACATTCATGTGAATTATTACACATTAGAACAAAGTCCAACCATGAGTTATATATGGTACTATATCTGTAATTTGGAATCAAAATGTAAAAACAGTAATCCGACAATGAGCAAAAAATGATGCTAAAATAGAACTGAATTAAAACTGATTCTATATTTGACGTTTGGTCCTTGAGTTCGAGTTTCTTTGCTGTCATCCTCGTGTTCATCTTTATGTCATTCAATGGCGACAGCTCCCAAGCCATATTCTCTTCTTTCATGCGTTGTTGGGCTCAACAGATCGAGTAACAACTGTTATTTCGAATTCACACATGTTAGTCCAAATTGCTCAATATCAAATGATATAAGTAGAATAAATCCGATTTTTGTTACCTTATCTTCTTGAAAGCTAGAAGCGGCAGCATTTATGTCTTTAGGCAGATCCTTGAGATTCCACCGTACACACCTCAGACGTATTTCATCCTCGTTTTCTTCAATTGGATCTATAACATTCGTCTTCTCCATAAACCAATACTGTTATTTAAAAAAAAAACACAGATCATTGAGAACAAGGTCTATTTAAAAATAGAGCGCCTACTTTATTAAAAATAGAGTGCCTGTTAGCAATTTGTCACTATAAACAAAGCGTCTACTTTACTAAAACAGAGCGTCCTTAGTTATTTATTGTGAATGTTCCATTAAAAGAGCATGTATTGCTAAAAAAACAGATTGGCATTGTAAAATTACTTATAGGTATCACTAAGACATATCCCGTGACCTTTTCTGGAATTGCAACGTTTTCGTCCAGTGACTTTGTCAATTTCCGAAAAAGTGTGATGTCCAGTTGTAGTCACACATGAGATCCATATCTGCTACAAAGTTGCAGTAAGACCAATTCAAAGATGGCTTCGATGTGTTTACAAAGAGCGTGTTTAAAATGTACAACATGAGAAGTCTGGCCGTGTCCTCGTAATCAAGCACTTCATTCCCTCTCGATGCTGTTAGTAATATATATTTAATCTTCTTTGTCGTCAACTCCATGTCCTTTCTTTCTTCTTGGTTTTGATTTGAAAACCTTCTCTGCAAGAATTCGGATTCCTGTACAATGTCCATTAGTGCTTCATCGTCTATTTTCTTTTCGTCATCAACTATACCGAAAATCAGATTCATGTCCATCTTGTCTAGGCAGAATTCATGACCTCCAAATGTAAATGTCGACTCGCTTTTATTTTATTCTGATATGATCTGTCGAACGCATATATCACTCTTTCGACACTTTTTTGTTGTCAGCTTTCCATCCAGTATGGCCATCAACAAATGCCAAAAAGGGGTCTTTTACAACTTCGGTCGGTGTTCGTCTAATACTATGATCTCTTTTTTAGTAATAAGTTTAACAACCGGCCCTAGATTGCTTCTGTATTGCAACGCCATTTGGACTGTTTCAAAATACGTATGAATGTAAAGTTAGTCAATATACAGTTTCAGTCAAAGAATTGCTAATTCAAAAACAATGGCAAATAGATTTATTTTTCAGAATCAATCTAAACAGAGCGTGTTTGTTATCAAATGTGTTTTTAAAGGTGTTTTGATGTTTATTGTTGTAAATAAGGTTGGGAATTTTTTTTCTACACAACAGACGCTCTGTTTCAAATTGACAAGGTGCTCTGTTTAATTCAAACAGAGTGCCTTTGTAATTAGAAACAGAGTGTCTGTTTCAAAAATGTTATGAAACACCTAAACAAATTAACAGACATATTTTCCACGTTATTCCTGTTGATGTACATGTAATCATTCTACTTTTAAATTCTATTATATGTCAAATTTGAGAACTCTATTGAAGACATCAGGCGTTCTGTTTGAAATAAACCTGACGCTCTACTTTTAAAAATAAAGCGCCTTTGAAATTTGGAAACAGAGCGCCTATTTCAATTTAGTCATGAATCACTTTGACATTGAACAGATATATTCCATCTAAAAATATTATGGAAACAATCAAAAACAGATATATTTTTTCATTCAAATATGAAATATAAACAAAGCGCCTTTTGAATTGGGAAAATAGACCCCCTAGGTTTTTAACAAACAGAGCGCATGTGTATTATGAAAACAGAGAGCCCGTGTATTACCAAACAAAGCGGCATTTCAATTAACAAACAGAGTGCCTATACTCCTATTATCAAAATAGAGTATATATTAGTCACCAAACTAAGCGCCTGTATAAATACCAAACAAAGCGTCTATATTCTGTATATTTTAATATAGGCTACATAGCACGTACTCATCGTGGGCTTCCAGTATACATTTTTGAACAAATAAAATTCAAAATTCAATTTGTGAATTAGGGTTTCATTCTTAAATGACCCTAAATTCGAAGCATTGTTTGGAATTACGAATTCATGCAAACACAAACAATCATCAATTTTACAAATAATCATCTTTTTGGATTCAAATGTCGGTTCATACTACGTCTTCTCAAGTATTCAGTTGTTCAATATAGTAGGACACACTAGAAATTATCAAATTTAGAGCGTCAAAGCCAAATGCAGAGGCTATTCGATCCAAGAATTCAATCTGTGCACGAATTGTCGAACGGACGCTTCCTTCGTTGATGTAGAGGATCAAATTGGCTTTTTTTTCTTTGGATGTGGGATGAATGAAATCAAGTGTGTTTGTTGGGAGGCGGGTGGTTTTTTTTTTTTTTTTTTTTTTGTATGTGTTTGGAATGAAGATCTCGTATATACCTTTTTGATATATTTTTCATCTTTTTATATTTTTGGATGATTTTTCCTTTAAAAATAACCCTATGACATATTATATCCATAAAAAATATAATTATCAAATAAAAACAAAACAAACAAATGTGAACCGTTGGATTCAAAATCCAACGACTCAGATCTCGTGTAGTTACCGATCCAACTATAAAGGGTCCCACTTCTTTATTTATACATGTCATATCATCTTGACAATCATCTCTTTTTTTTCTCTCTTTTTATCCACTAAGCCTAACAATTTTTCTTTCATTTTCTTTCCACTCACTCAATTCTATTCACCAATTAATTTACAAACCTCAAAGGGTTTAAGAGAAAAAAAAAAAACTTAAAATCAAAGATTTTCTTAATAATCATATCAAATTAACACATCACAATTCATTTGAAACGAAATAATATGCAACAAGTGGTTCTTTCAATATGATGTAATGATTTATTTAGTAATTGTGATTTGTAAGTATTTTTGAAATTGGTGAAGAGATTTCAAAAAAAATCTTTTTTAAAATGAATTTCAAAGACTCTTTTAAAACCTGTTTTTATCTTGATTGTTTTTTTTTTTTTTAAGGAAAAAGAGAATATGATACTACTATTATGTATTTTTAAAGAATAAGGGAAGATGAAGATTAAAACAAGTCAAGAAATTCAAACAATAAATAAAATTGAAAAAAAACTTCACCATTAAATGTGCTTAGCAACACACAAATTATGTATTGCTATCAACAAATTCCTTTTTCTTATTTTAAATCAACTCGCACAATCTGATTTATGAATTTTGGTCTTTTTTTTTTTTTGTACTTCCTTTGTCGCTTATTAATCGAAACATTTTATCTTTTTTACAGTCTCAAAATAAATAAAATCTTTTCAAATTTTTTTGATAATTTTATAATATAAAAAAATATCAAATCAATCTCATTTGTTATAATATACTAATATCGTAAACTTCATCATCATAAAAATAATTTTTTTTTATCAAACCCCGTATATATTTAATAAACACATATCAAAATATTTGATTAAATATGAATTCTCCGTTTTTAAATCGGTTAATTAGGTCAAGCAATGGCATGATCTTCCATCATTCCATCGTTCCATCATTCCATCATTCGACAACAAAAACATGGAGAGCACTATGCCCAGCTACTGACCGATCGATCCTCGACGACGACGACAATTGCAAAGCTTCACCACTAAGAAACCTTTACATCTTTCCCATTTTACCAAATCTCAATTCACTCCAATTTTTCATACTGTTATCCTTTCAAACATTCTCATTTTCGATTTGCACATCTATCCCAATAAACCCAATTGTTTGGATGAATCAAGTTTCAATTTTGAATACCCAATTGTCAATGAATTTGGTGAATTGGATTGTTTGTTTTGAGATTTGGTGATCTGGGTGTGAGTTTGTTTATATCGTTTTATGTGTTCGATTGCTTGTAGTGGGACAAATTTGATCTTTGCGACCTTTCTGGTGATCATTTTAGGGTTTATGAGTGGAAATTGGAGTGGCAGCTCAATTGGGTGCATTGCAATCTGTGAGGGTTGTGCTTAATTTGAGTTGTAGCTCAATTGGGTACATTGAAATCGTTGAGGATTGTGTTGTGTTGAACTGATAGGTTAAGAATTTAGGGAAATGAAGGATCAGGGTGGGGCGGTGTCGGTTGACGAATTGCCTTGGCATGTGATATTGGGAATCCTGACGTCTGGGAGATTGAGCGCCCTTGAGCTAGTGTATTTGGAGTTGACTTCTCGGGTATTTGGTGGGATTCAAGGTGTGTATCCCCTTAAATTTAGGTCTTTGGTTGATTTGGCAGCGTTTCAGCTATGTGGGTTGCATCGGATTTATGCTTCCATGAGCTCGGATGCTAAGGAGGCGGTTTTGGGAAAGTGTGGTGGGAATTGGAAGAGAGTGTTGAGATTCTTGCAGTCGATTGAAGAAGCCAATGGCATTGTTCACACCTCAGCAGCAGGCAATGTACTGCTCCTTTTATTCATCAGTGCTTCCCCTGTGTGTACATAGTTTTTTTTTCTATCATTGTATTATGTTGTCATATTATACTTAGTTTGCTAGTCTTGCAAAGTAGAGACCATTGGGATAATTATCAGAACTCTCAAGGTTGTCATAATCCATTTTCATCTCCATGCAACTTCTAAGCTGCTTAACCTGGTCTACTTCATGTATAAGTGGCTTCATGTAAACTTTACCAAAGGCCAAAAGTTCAATAGCACATTTAGACAGCCTCTCTAAGACTGTATAGAACTTTGATTTTGCATGTCTATATGCAGATTTGGATGAAGGTTTTGCATTGCTTAAGCTTGTACTTGATTGAAAGTTTGTATTTCATGTTTGTGACTTTCTGCTATTCCGTTGAATGGCTGTGAATGCTGTTTGAAATTTTCTATATGGGAATTTGCTGGATGCAGTACTTTGTTGCCTTCTTTTCTGTGTCCTATCAATCAGATCTTCCTCGGAGGATTGTGGTGATACGAAACATTTAGGGTACCTAGATTCTATTCTTGGGTTGGTTTCTGTTTTTTGCTGGTCTAGATCTTTATGTGTCTGCTATTCTTGTGAGGTGGCTGTGGACTTGTGGTCTGGAATTATTTTGAGGTCTTTGCTCGATGATGGAACTTTCTGGTGTATCAAGTTTATTGAAGGAGGAACATTTTCTCTTATTTTTCTCTTATGGTGAATACACATTTTCTTAGCAGATGCAGATAAAAACGGGAAGGTATCATACCTTGCTTCTTAACAATTCATCGATGTACTCTTGTGGATCCAGCTTGTGTGGTGTTCTTGGCCATGGTCCTGAAACAACACAATGTGTAGCATTTAACCGCATCATCTTCCCTTCTTCTGCACCTGTGGTTCAAGTTTCAGCTTCTCATAACCATGCAGCTTTTGTGACACAGTTTGGAGAGGTTTGCGACTTGTAGACTCGTCCTTGTCTAAATTTGTACTTCAATTATAGTGATTTTTCTTTTTTGTTATGGAGAAAGAACCTCTGATGTCGTTATCTTCTTTTTTCCTGCAAATGCCAAGATTGAAGACGTAGATTTCCACTTTCTTCCTAATTTTCAATTGGAAATACGGTCACTTTTTATAGATAATTAACTTTGGTACTTATGGAGCACTGCCCCAAGCTGTAAGTAGTATATAGCTTTTCAGATATCAGATAAAAGAGGAAGGCAAAGATCGGGCTGTAAGCTTATAGTGCAGGGTATCTATGAAATTATTTCTGGGCCAGCAGTCTAAAAATGTCAGCTATTCTGGCATATTATTAGAGCCGCCCGTTGATTTACTCCTGGTTATTTTCTGGTTGGAGAAAATTGCAGAGGAAAATGTGGTGTACTTTGGATATATATTCATGCTTTAGTAATAGGTTAAGTGAAAATAATGTACCACAATCATCACGTGTGATGCAAAACTTAGATGGGCCATGTGGCTGTGGCTTTGTGCAATGACATGTCACGTGCCTAAAGCCTAATTATGCAATATGCAGTATCAGAAAAGTGATGGTAAATTGTGGTACAATATTTATAAGGTGTATGTATGAAGGCTTGCTCATGTAAAAGGAAATTTATTCAATAATACTGCTGCAAAAATGTATTATCACGGCGTTATGTTCTGCATTCCAGTCTCCTCGGCCGACACTCCTTCCAGTCTATGTCCCAGTTCGTTTTTTTTAATAGGTTGCTTTGCAGTTATCATGATCCTCTTGTTCTCCCTTACTATGCTGTCCTTGTTCAGCTGAATGTTGTTTGGTTTAGCTTATCTCTCTCTCTGTTGAGTAGCACGTACCCTTTTTCATGATGTCAATGCAACGGTTTTCAAAGAAAATTGTTGTCCTGTGAACAGGTCTTTACTTGTGGGGACAATGCTTCCTTTTGTTGGGGGCAACAGGATACAGGTCGTCTTCCGACCTAAGCTTGTTGAAGCCTTGCATGGAATTCTTTGTAAGCAGGTAAACATGATTATCCGCTACTTTTTTACATCTGAAACTTGAGCTTATAAACTTAATCTCCATACCTATTTTGTTTTCTCCTGAGCCCCAACCAAAGAGCTGGTGGATAAAAAAAACAGCAACAGAAGTTGCCCATTAACAACATCAATGAACAAAAAAGAAAAGATTCAACTTTAAAATTTATTTTCTTTGATTTGTTTTTTTTGTTTTTTCCCAAAATCAATGGGATTTTAATCATTGATACTGCTAATGGACAGTTTCTGCTACTGCTTTCTTTAACCATAAAGAAAATGGAATTTATTCGGCAATGGTGTGCAATTGTCCAATGGCAGCGAGAACTTGATATCCATCTTAACTGGAGTAGGAGCCAAGCGAATATGTCACCCAGTGCTCTGTCAAAATTATATAACTCTGAATCACCAAGATGGTTGGCCGAGACCGACAAAATATTTGAAGTTGAGACTCTTCTCTATCCACATTTCATTCATGAGATGGCTCTTCTTTACATGGTGAAGGGAAAATCAGTTCACACGTTCATACTAGACAACCTCGGAGTCGTAATTTTCTCTAGGCAATGACCTTGTTTTCCACCTAAACCCCAGTCAAAAATTAAGAATTGCTCCTCCAATGTGAACAAGGATCCGATTTCCAATAGTGGGCTACGGTGCCTACTACATTGTAAAATTATGTCTCTGTAAGACTAGCCCGCGTGATTTGAGAATCATCTCCGCCAATTCAAATCTGGGTTGACAAATCCAGCATCCTATGTAAGGTTCATGTCATATCACTATCATTTTTAAATTCTCCGTACTTGACCTTGGATGCGCTGGTAACAGTCCTCTCCAGGTATGTGCTGGCAAGAGGAAAACATTCATTCTATCAGATGCAGGTCGGGTCTATGGCTTCGGATGGATGGGTTTCGGTAGTCTTGGGTTTCCCGACAAGGGAGCATCTGACAAAATCGCGAGGCCGAGAGTCCTCGACAGCTTATGGGGTCATCACATATCACAAGTAAGCACAGGTCTTTACCCCACTGTAGTTATAACAAATAGGGGCAAGATGTTCGGGTTTGGAGATAATGAAAGAGCTCAGCTGGGGCACGACATGCTGAGATGCTGCCCGAGACCGACCGAGATATTTATTGAGGATACTACAGACCAATCTGGCGTTGTTCAAGAGAATGCATGAAGGCATTGAAGGCATGCGCGATCCTACTGACGAGAGAATGTGGTCCGTGATTAGTGTTGCCGCTTTGTATGAATTTGTTCATAGCTTTATTTGTATAATACATTGTTCTTTTGCCTTGGCAGACAAGATATGTTTTTATTCATAAAATTGGAAATTTGTGGATGATGATGCTTTATTGATTTGTAGCATTCATTATTTTGATATTCAATCGTGTGAAATAAAGTTGCTGATATGTTTTTGCTTCTGTTGTCCTGGTCTGTCTTGCCTTGTGTTTTGTGTGAGTTACTTGTTGTTATGAGATCAAGTCCTCGGAGAAGGATGGGATTAGCCGTCGTAACAAAATACAGTACTTGCTAATTAGTCCGAGAGTGATGCCGAAGCTGTATGCAGTTCTCTCTATTTGCTGGTGAAGATCAGGCTTCTTTGGTTGAAGGTGAGCAGAAGATGTGTTTCTTATAGTACATTGCAAGCACCTGCTTCGTTGCCAGCATAGAAGCATACATTCTACAGTCACTCGCTGATCTACGCTGACTCGGCCAGAATCATGCTAAGGGGTAACTGATCTTTATTTATGTCGGTTAATCAGGAAGAATAGTGGAACAGGAAGAACCAATGAGCTAATTCAATAGCAAAAGAATCCATTCTTATGAACGATTAATTCATACTATAAAATTTCAGATTACAGAAACCCGTATGAGTTAGTATCTCGTATAAACAGAATGTGTATCATTGTCACAAATCAAATTTCCTGTTTGGGTCGATCCCACTCGGTCTGCTTCCGACCAAGTAGAACAAACAATGAAGGGAAATCAAATTCAGAGCTCCCCTATCATATACACGATGTAGCTTACATAATATTGGAAGAATCACCAACTAGTACTTTCTAAAAGAGTATACCAATCCCACTCTTAACTACCTATGATAAACGTGTATGTCTTTCCAAGACGCTATAGTCGAACAGGCAATCCAAAGTTCTGGAAAGTTCTGATCCTCCCTCTCAGGCCAGCAGTCACAATCACCATGCCCCACGCCGAACTATTCTGGTCGATGCCATTCGAGAGATCCAAGCTCGGTTGAGGACTTCGGTTCTTTATGGCTGAAAGAAGCTTCTCTTCCGGCCATGTAGCCACCCTCCCATGAAAGTAACTGTTTGTGTTGATAGATGTAGTTTCTCGAAACGGGGATTCACTGTTCTCAGATATTGATTTGGGGTGCTCAGTGCCACTGAACTCCTCGACATGCATTGTGAGATGTTTAATGCTAAGTTCATCACGATGGCGCCATGTTCCAGTCTGTCTCGTGTACGTGTCTTGCGGCCTAAAGGCATTTCCACTGCCAGGCCAAGGGATCGCCACATAGACATCAGGGCAATGGAAGTGTTCATAAGAGCTTGAGACAGTCAAGCCTTTGCTTCTGCTAGGCTGTGAATCACCCTCATGGTTCCACACATAGACATGAGAATCTTCACTGGCACAAACCACATGCTTCTCATTGGCCGAGACAGCAGCGGATATTTGGCTATTGGAATTTCGGAACCCTGACAGACAGTTAAGAATCGAGTTTGAGGATGAAGAGTAAACCAAGATTGAAAAGTGTATGAACGACTCTCTGTTCAAGAACTATGAGATAGGCTCATTTAGTAGAGTACTAAGCCCATGTGTAGCAGTAGCACCCTCTCACACAAGATCTAGTTTTAATCTGTTCCCGTCGAGACATATATCAAGGTATTCGATAGTCCTGGGAGATGCATTTGAGATCTATTCTTTCCTCACAAACACCAAGGATAACCTCAAATAATCGATGCAGTGACTGCTGACGATCTGGGCGGTGCACTAGTCCTCTGAGAACAAAGTGGTCTTACTAGAAGAGTACTTCAAGCCCCTTCAGTGGCATGATATACATGCGACTAGCTGAGGAATATGTCAACAATCAACATGCTTGATATGAACGGATGCACAAAACCCATATAGATTAACTAATCAAAACCAGAGTCGTCATTTTCCAACTGAATGCATCTGGCAACATCAACATACCGAACACTAGCATACAAAATTTGTAAATTGTAAGTCATACCTTTAAATTTGTGAACCACATCAACACCATCAACGACACGAATCCGAGAATCTGCAGAAGTGATGAGCACTTCTGAAGAATTTTCAGATGCAAACTGTCCCATCAAAAAAATGACAAGTAGTTCAGATCACAACATACATGGACCATCAAATGTACTGATGGTATAAACAAATGAACAATTGGGAAACAACTTTCCGAAATTGGGTGTGCCAAATCTGGTATAGGCTTTTTGTTAGAGATACTAAATACACATCGAAGTTTGGATAAAATTTGCAACAATATAAATAGATCATGAGCCCCTTTTTTATTGTCAATTGATTTTAGGAGTAAACCTCATGTTTTTACATGGTATCAGAGTCAGACCCACACGTGTTGGACCAACTGTCACACGTGCTTCACGTCACCCAATTATCGGTCCACGTTTCAAGCCCAAAAAGAGACATTTACGTGAGGGGACGTGTTAAAGATACTAAACCCACATCGAAGTTTGGATAAAGTCTACAACAATGGGTCTCTCCTCCTATTGTCAATTGATTTTATGAATGAACCTCATGTTTTTACACTTCTCACCTGGAAACCAGTAATCTTCTTCAGGTTTGACTTCCTCCTCTTATTTTGTAGGTTGATTTGACCTTTTTGTTGCAGCCTATTTTCTGGAAGCAAATAGCGACAACAAAAAATCTTATACTCAAAGACTGCCAATAAGAAAACGAGGAAGCAATTGAGAACAGTACCACATGTATTGTATTGACGGCAGCTCCCCTTATAAGTCCCAACTAACGCACCCTTCAAGAACGAACAAGAGCTACTCAGAGTCTCAGATATCTTTATTCACTTAAAAATGAGGGGAACGCTTGCAGCCAAATGATGTCGATATAAGGAAGTTTTTCAAGCCTGACCATCTGGGGTATAGCTAGCAGCAGTGACCATCTCATGAAGATCATTCCAATCAACAACCTGACGATCAGGGATGCTCCATATCCGAGCTTTGGCATCTAGAGAACCACTGATGAAGTATCTATCATCAACTGGATTGAACTGGATACAAGTCACTGTACCATGTAAAATTTCATATGATAAGAACTACTAATAAGCCCATACCCGACAACATAAAGGGGACAGCTCAAAATTTAAGAATAAACATTAAGAAAATAGCAGTTTCTTGCATGAAAATGCTTCCATCAGGATTATATTACCACACTTTCTGTTAATACACTGCAATGTATAGAATAAAATCAAGAGTTGACAGCGTTGATTCTTCCTTTTTGTAGTATAAGCCCAATCTTTCTGTTATATAACACCGTTGATTTTCCCTCTGTTCCACACATCATTTAAATCATGTTACGGCTTTGCTCCTTGGCCATCTGTAGAGTTCTATCCCCTAACTTCCATATATGTTGACTGCATGTCTCACTAATAGCAAGAGGCTTCATGGTACTGAAAAGAGGAAACAAACATCACGACCACCCAAGACTAGCAGTTGCTAACTTTAGTCCTTAACTAGATTATGAATACCTGTCACAAGCCTAAGTTGCTCCGTCCTTGTCACCACTCAGGACAACTTTCGTGGTCATCCAACAGGAATTGCAACACTTTAACAAGATTAGCCTTCAAGTTCCAGCAGCACAATGGTCCTATTTGGATACTTTCTACCACTCAGTAAAGGTCACCACGACTAATCATACATACTTAAAAATGTAGAGGCATAGCTTCAAAGGAAACTTATAATGAAGAATATCTTACCGTAATCACTGTGGGAAAACACCTTTAAACAAGTCTTGCTAGATAAGTTCCAGAGCCGCACAGTTTTATCCATTGATGACGACAGCAAAAGCTAAAGTAATTCCAAAAACAAGCTACAATCAGCAACAAATTAACATGACCAAAAGTAAGAAGCTCAAATGGCATCAGATACAACAAGTCTGTCAACGCACCAGAATAAAAAATACAGAAATTATTAAAAAAAAACCTTCTTTTGCTAAATCATACTGGACCTCATGCTCATTAGTACCCATAATTTTTTCCTTGTAAGCATCTTTAAGACTTAAAAGGCTAAAACAACCTTTTCTCATGATTTTTATGGTTAAGGTTAAAAAAAAAAATGAAAAAACCCACAATCTAGTAGATTGCCAATTTGGTACGTAAACCATTCCAGTTTGGCGTAAAGCAACACCTTTCCCATTCAATCCATGTTTCTCCTTTTCAGGTCATTATTTCTCACATTGTTCTGAATATCAACAGCTGTGCCCGATATATTGGTTTGGGATTCAAAGATATTAAGAAAAACTCAATTTTCCAATACCAAAGGCTCTTGTTAAGTGTGGAGATGCGGAGAGACACATGTAGACAACCTTATCTTGCAAATCCAGAGGCAGTCTTTGTAGAAACTCAAACACATGACTAAGACATCATTGGCAGGATGTGTCTGACCAGTGTGTTAGCTCATCCTTTAGAAATTAACAATATTTTTACCATTGCTTCTCAACTCCTGTATTTGGTGCCAATTATATCGAGTTTGACAGGATTCCCATTTTCCCTCCCCCATTTTTCAGTTTTCATTGGAGCATTGGTGTGAAATTTCAATGTGCTTTCAGGACATCAAAACAATGTTCTTACTATGTTAGATTTTTCAAGGTTGATCTTTAAGGTGAAAATAGTGTAGTGCATCCAGTATAGAAAAGAACAACACAAAACGACCCTCCATCATCACCACCGTGAATCTTTAGAAGCCCCACACCTTGCTAAGCTGCCACCTCGAATCCCCCACATACTCTCGAGCAAACCCTACCCTCACTTTTTCAGCTTTGATGTTCATTGTTTCGTTTTTAGCAGTTTGAAAAGTTCCTTAGGATTTGTTGCTGTCTTGACTGTTATCATGAGCAAACTTACTATTCATTATCCCAGAGAAGATCAACTTGAGACATGAAAAGCTTTGCAGGAAGTAACTCCAGTGACTTCTAAAATGAGTTTTTGGCAACAAGTCAACCACACATTGCACCGTTCTAAAAGCCAAAAAGCTGAAAATATTCTCATTGGCTTCATATATGAATATCTTATAAGGCAAAAGCAAAAGGGAATAAGGCGCCATAACAGTTAGTAACCATGTAAAAACAAACAGCAAATGCGTCACAAAAAAAAAATAAAAAAAAAGTAACTATGTCAGGCGGACTAACCTGAGACTTGGACCAAGAGAGGTCCAGTACATCATCAAGATGCCCCAGAAATGAGCAGAATGGTTTCTCTGACAGTCCAAAGATCATCTCTGGCACCACAATATGATCCACACTCAGCGATTTACGGCTTATCGACACCCTCCCTCTTCTCTTTCTCTCCACAGGGCTACCAATATCCGGGGAAGGTGGATTCGGATCAAGGGACCCGTTCATCATGAACAAGAGATTCAAGTTCACCTCATCCAATCTATCCATCAATAGCTCCCCTTTTCTCTCCGTCTCAATCACCTGCCACACATGTATGACACAATCCTCACCTGCGCTTGCTAGAAACCTCCCATCCAAACTAAACTTTAAGGTCCATATAGATCCATTATGCGCTTGAATCTCCTGACACTTGTAGAGGGCTGATATCTCTTTAACCGACTTCCCATAATGCCTTACACGAACCTTCTCGGGCCCATGAATCGAAGCATCTTGACTGTCATCTGTGGCAGAGCTTGACCTCCTCCCACCACCCTTTTCAGGCAATGTATCCTTCTCATCGCAGCTACGTCTCTCTTTACTCCCTCTAACACTGCCCGCAACACTAGTCTTTACACTCTTCAACCAAGTCACTTTCTTCTTTAACTTGGAGCCATTCTCACCATTCCCATCCACATCTAGTTCCACAACACCCTTCCCCCTCTCCTCCACGTTCTGCCTCCTCATCAGTTCCTGAACTATAGGCGAATGCCCGACACACATATCGAACTCCTCGATCGTCAACTGCCTCCCCGTCCCAACTTCCTTTACCTTCTCCCACTTCCCGTCTTCTCTTATCTCATTCACCACAAACTCTTCACCATTATCAAGATTCTTAATCGTGCACATCAAATCCATCGTCCCAACCACCCCATTGCCACCACCGTCGCTTTGAATCCCATGAACACTACTACTCCCCAACTTACTCGAACTGGAAACCGCATCGTTACACAGAACACCATCAACAAAAACACTTTCACTCTTCCTATTCCTATCTTCATCACCTTCACCAAAAACATCACTATCACTATCATTACAACTATTTACAATATTCAAATTCGGATCAATTGAAGACAGGGGGAACAACAAATTACAGTTCTGATCATCAGACTTGGATCTCACCATACCAAAACCACCGCCACTCCCACAATTCTCATCCCTCACCGGCGGTCGTTCACACAACTGATCGGCCGACACGGACCGATACAAATCAGACCTCGCCGACCTCTTCCTCCGCTCCATGATACCTTCCCCCTCGAGTCCGAGCGCGCGGAGGAGGCGGTCGCGTCTCTGCTCGACGGAGCACGAGAAGGACTCCGTCATCCAGTGGCTGTACTTCTCCGCTGACGCTGCCGCCGGCAACGTTGGGGCCGGACATCTCGAATCGGTGCCTCGCCGGTGCTGCTGGTGAGGGGGAGAATCGGAGGATGAGGATGAGGGGGAAGAGGAGGGAGCGCGCTCGACGGAATCGTAGAAGTGATCGTCGTCGTCTGAGTCCTCGTCGGCGGCGGCGGCGGCGGCGACGGCGGCCAGGTTCATGGGGAGGGTGTTTTATTTTGATCACATGGCGGATTTTGATCTGAGAAGGTAGTATGATGGGCTGAGACTGGAAGCGTGGGAGACTGAAGCGTGAAAGTGTCGGGCGAAGTATGGGATGCCATTGCCTGGGTAGGATTTGGACCTTTGGTAGGTTTTGTGTTAAAAATATCAAATTCCAAATTGTTTCCGTAATCCTTTTTAATTTAATTATAATATTTTTTTATTAATTTTAATATAAATATAGAATGTTTTTTATCTGTTAATGAATTTATATTAATATAATCAAATTATCCTTCATCTTCATCTTTTATTTTCTTTTCTAAATCTCATTTATATCCCATATAAAATCCCATATCGCGTCAAACCGTTACAATTAAATTGAAATGGAGGTAAAAATATTGTTATTTTAGAATTTTTTTATCTATTTTTTATTTAATATTACATCCTACTTTTTCTTTTCCTCTTTTTTGCTCGCTCCTCTCTCTCACAAAATCAAAAGGAAAAATATATCATTTGTATAAAATTCAACACGCATAAATTTTTTTGTCGATAATTTTATTGCACGTTTTATGAAATAGAGGATGTTAATATTTGTGATAATTTCCCATGAGTATCACTTTCCAAACTTATTTTTAAGGAGATACCAACCACTCAACTTAATTCCCACGGGGTACCATCCACCCTCTACCCAGCCCCCACCCCGTTCCTATTCTTGTTGATGCGTGCTGTCGTTTACATGTCAAATCTATATTTAAGAGCACCCACTTCACTCTATAAATATAGAATTAAATATAGTAGTGGAAGTAGGGGTCGATCCCACAGAG
>JAOVYX010021352.1:0-15861 GCA_035668315.1 Drosera spatulata
GCATACAAGTTGCAGGACTTATTCCTTTAATATCGACAAGGGTCCATCCAATTGCCATCTTATGCTTTCTCAATACACCCACCAGAGCTTTCTCTTGGTCTTCTGTTAGTTGACTTGAAATGATGACTGGTAACTTGTTGTTTTCACCCAAGTAAGCGTACTTCAACTGAGCAGGTAATGGTTTCAACTCTAAGGTTGGTGGTATTTCTATAGACGGTTTAATCTTTATATGGTCTTGTGGTAATTCAAGGGAATTGACATGCTCATGTCCTTGCAATTGATCTTCTTGAAAAGACAAGTCATGATCAAAATTACTTTCATCAAATTCCTGATCCACAGAAATATTTCGTATTGCTTCCATAAAAGTTAACTCATCAGCGCAGAATAGTTCTTCCTCTAAGGACATGATAAAGAGACACTAAAAACATAAAATAGACAATACAAGAGGAATAAAACAAACATTTAGAATAAAGAAATGATGTGTGCTTTTATACACATCAGGATAAATTAAATTAAAATCTTTAATGGAATATCAAGTTACACTTTACCCCCCAAAATAGTTTCACATATATTTTACCCTCTATTTCAGGAAAACCTAACACAGCACACCCCATTGTACATTTTCTCATTCTAAAAAATAAAAAACAACCTAACCCAACGTCAACCACATCATCAATTCCTTATTTCAACCTACGAGCCTTCTCCTCTTCCTCGTTTAAAAACTAAAAACCAAGCAACCTAATCTTCCCCAAACCAATTCAAAGCCTAGTCGACCAATTTCGCACATCCTTTCTTTGTGGTTCGTTGTTCAACAAACTATGTGTCCAACATATTCATGGGTCGTTGTTCTTCGTTGGATTTGTACTTCCTGTTTTGATGATCGTGATCTTAATCCAAAACTGCCCAGCAATCTCTTAACCCCCTCCTTCATACTATTCAACATATATGTCAAATTCCTGGCTCGATTCAAGGCTTATAAGCCTCGTGGATTGGAATGGGATTTGAGGGAGGCGATGGGGTGAAGTGGATTTGGGTCTTTGAGGGTGAAAAGGGATACTTGCTGATAATTTGATGATGAAAATGAGACATGATGGCTTTGTTTATTGATAATTTGATGTATGAGTGTTGATTCTATACACGTTCATTGAATTCGAATTGTTTGATATTGGTTGCATATCATGACCTCTGTTGTTTATTGTTCCCATCTATCCTAAATCTATATTTCCATCTACAACTATCTTGTTTGCGGCATGTTTAAGGAGACAAAAGTGTTAGCATCTTCTGTTTTGCCACATATATGTGATAATAAGAATGGTGATGGTGTGTGTGATGTGTATGACATGAAGGAATCAACTGCGATGATACTTGTCCAGTCTCTAGGGGAATCTGACAGGTATCTCTATTTGTATCTCTATTCAATCGAGGAACAATGGGTGTTTGTAACTCAATGGGTGTTTGTAATCGAGGAAGAAGAAGACAAAACATAGCAAAATAGACAAAATAAGGGTGAGGAATCGAGAGAATCAAAAAAGGAACTGATATTTATCCAATCTAACTCGACTGATAGGTCCCTATCCGATTCGAATTAGGTAACAGCGAGCGTTACGATTGCTGGAGGAGTAGAGGAAGGAGGTGGCGTCGAAGGTGAAGCTACATGAAAACCTTATCATGGATATGTACTCCTGAATTATTGTGATGATGTACTCCTATTTTTGGCGAAGATATACTCATGTTTGTGGGCCTATGTACTGAAACCTTGTCATGATGTGCTCATGTTGTTGGTGACATGTACTCTTGTTTTTTCTATGTGAAGTATATTAGGTTATATGTACTGAAATATTATCATGATGACTCCTACTTTTGATCTTTTATACTGCAAATGATATATTTCATGTACTGTAATTTTGGTTATATGCTCCTGCTATATGGATCAATGATTTCGATGGTAAATTATGGAACAAACTTTAAGTTTCATGTACTTCGACTTACACTACATGTACTTCGACATACACTACATATACAACTATATGGATGAATGGTCACAATGCTAAATTATTGAACACATATCCTTTGTAATGATTATTGAAGTAAATTATGGAACAAACTTTAAGTTTCATGTACTTATTGAACCCTCCATATATAATTTTGAACAAACTTTAAGTTTCATGTACTTATGAATGGTCACAATGATAAATTATGGAACAAACTTTAAGTTTCATGTACTTATTGAACCCTACACGTTCAAGTATTAATTTCATTGATGAAGTTCATGGTAAAAGTTGATGAAAGAACAAGTATTAAGTTCTTATATATGTTAATGCTACGTTTGTAAGTGATAAGTTATACTTAATTATATAGAGATTAGTATAATACCTAAGAGATAATATGATCTAGCAAAGAGATAATTATATATACTGAAACAGAGTTTCAGTGTACAATTTATTTCATTTGCATATACTCCATCATATACTATATGTAATATTATTTTTTTAACATCTATACTGCAAATATATTTTTTCTGTATCCAAAACATAAGTGATGTGTACTATATATTCCAATAGATATACTGTAAATACATGTCTATGTACTGAAAAAAATAGCTAACGATAATCCTAATCCTATTATTTCATTCCCATTAGGTACCCCATAATCATTTAGGAGATCATTTTCCAAAATATAATTATTCCATCTAAAATTCAATTTTCACGAATCATTTATTTTTAAATCCGACGATGACGACGACGACGAATCAATGACCGACTAACGACGATGAGAACGACGAACTGACGACGACAACAAGAATAACGAGCTGATGACGACAAACTAACGACTACGATGAACTAGCGGTGGCGACGACTACGACGATGAACTAGCGACGACTATGATGACGAACTAGAGACAATGACGGTGACGACCAACTGACGACAACGACAAACTGCCAATGACGACTACTAGATGATGAACTAACGATGAGGACGACGACAATGAACTAACGACAACGATGACGAAGTAACGATGATGACGACGTCAATGAACTACAAACGACAACGATACCAAACTAACGATGACGATGAACTAACGACAACGACGAACTGCCGACGACAACGACTGGACGACGTACCGAAGATGACGACAATGAAGAACTAAAGATGA
Organism: Drosera spatulata; assembly: GCA_035668315.1. Taxonomy (NCBI): domain Eukaryota; kingdom Viridiplantae; phylum Streptophyta; class Magnoliopsida; order Caryophyllales; family Droseraceae; genus Drosera; species Drosera spatulata. Next base: position 3,154 of record JAOVYX010021352.1, read on the forward strand.
GGACGACAACGACGACGAACTAATGACAACGAATCGAAGACAAAGCGAAATATGGAGATTTGATTTTTTACGACGAACCGATTACAAAGTGCATGATTCATACTAGTATTGATACATGAATCCACCAAATCTGTCCTTAACGATGAATTTATCGATGAGATTGATCAATATATTGATCGATGTAGATAAAGACAACAATGATTATATATTAAAAGATAATCTATCAAAACAGAAAATTATAGATTCGATTTTTTTTTCCAGGTCCAGGTATAAGCTATCACAATAGGAAATTATAGATTTGATTGTTGTTGTTTTTTTTTTTTTTTTTTTTTTTTTTTTTTTTTTTTTTTTTTTTTTTTTTTAAAGTTAAGGTAGTACTTCCTTAGAAAAAAAAGGTGGAGTAGTTCATTAGAATTAACTTTGGTAGGTGGTACCTCCCGGTAATTTTCCCTATTGTTTCATTCCCATTAGGTACCAAAATTAATTGGCAAAGAAATCAAATTATATTCATATAAAAAGAAAAGTATGATTTTTTGATAAACAATAGAAAAGAGATACATTTCAAATCAGGAAAAGTGCAGTTTGATTTAAAAAAACGAGTTGGTGTGATACTTCTGTGAAAAAAATAGATGGGATGATATCTATCAATAATATTTTTTAATAGATGATATCTCCGGATAATTTTTCTATATATTTGTAACAATAGATCATAGATGTTTACTTTATATACAAAAATAAATGTTACATTAAGTAGTACAATATTTAACATCGATTAACATAAAATTGAATATAAAAAGAAAAAGAAAAAGAAAACAACACAGCCACGCAAGTAGATTTTAGTTACTATAATAGCAGTCCTTGTAGTTAGATATCGCAGCCAATAACTCACGTTGCAGGTGATTAAAGTCTATGAAAAACTGGTGATGGTAAGCTTCAACTATCATGTGCATAAGGGCAACATGAAGATCGAAAGGTTTGTTTCCGTGATGGGTGAAGTGGTTTAGGAACGAAATAAGACCAGCTGAGATAAAAGTGATTCGCGAAGCTGCAGAAGAAATGGAATAGGGCATTTCAATGGGAGAATGAAAAATGAAGCCATAGATGGGCGAGATAGTGGGAACCGTGAACACATAGAACCTGAGATGAGAGGAAAGAAAATATGATAGACCAGCCAGTTGCAATAGAGCCAAAGACCAAACCAAAACGTGGCATAAAGTTCATATAACAGGCAGAGATGTACAGAGAGAAGCTCAAATAAAATGGTCAGTCAGCTTCAGAGCGTAACACAAAAGGAAAACCCCCTAAAGTTATTACACTACTAGCTCAAGAACTATAATGACAGTCAAACAGTTACTCCATATCTCAATCAGGAGGGAAGGAATCATATTCGGGAGTGATAGCCCAGCCGCCAAGATTATATGGTCGAATATAAGCCAAGAAGTTGCTCCATCAATAGAAGAAAAGATGACTTCCTGGAACAGTCATCAGAACAAAATATTTTCTGTTCTACATGAAAAGAACAAAAAACTCTATCTGGGAACAGAATCTAAGACCAACTGTAAATCACAGTAATGAATTTCTTCATAAATACCGTATATAAGGTCCTAGAATGAAGTTTATTGTACATGTAGAATAAATATTTTATATACGGATGTTTCCAAGGAAATCTGAGTAGTAAGTTTCTATCAAGGAAGAAGTATATGACAATGTGACTTTGAAGAACAGTCAATGAAGTACTTCATAACAGCGTGTTAAAGGTCTGAGAATGGAGGCTATTCCGCACATAGATAAAAGTTCAATGTTCGTGTTGTCCGTATATCCTAACTTAAGGTTTTCCAACAATCATTTCAGTTCATGGTTTACGTGAACTATGAATGTACCAAGGTAAAAACACAAACATAAACATAAATTCAATCTACTCAGCGGTCAATGGATAGTCATGCAGTATCGTCATCTTTCCGATATCAATTTCATAACTTCTTATTCACAATAAGATAATTTAACACCAGCATCAGTTCTTAAAGTTTCCGCTGCCGATTGTGAGATGCCTCTCTATGAGGACCCCAACAACTGCTTTATGTGTTTCTGCAAAAGCAAGAAAACAGGAGACTCAATCGTCTTCAACTAAGCAGTGCTGAATCAATCAAGTTTATTAGTATCCAATGACGAACAATTAATGGCCTAATAATCACAATCTATAAAATACTTCGCAAGTCACAGTTGGCCCGTTATGGATCGACTCAAGAGTAACTGCTTCTGTCAATGTGAAATTTCAATGATTCAGAACTATGCAAAGACAGAAAATTTTCATTTAAGAACAACCGTATATAAGAAAAGTGGACTTTACAAATACTGATGGATTGAAATTGTGTATTTTGTTTACAAATCCAGCCCACAAAAAGAAATCTCAATAAGTGTTGAAAAAACTATTTCAAATTTCTTTATAACACGAGGAAAAAGAGCTGCTGCTTCACCGGAGCTTGTTTTCCAACTAAACTCAAACTTTGACCATGACATCCTCACTTTATTGTCTTGTCTTATCAGATCAAGCCTGTCCTACTATTATGGGACTTGACTCAATGATGAATTCCGATATTAACTCAATTGATGAATTTCCCTACTAACAATTGATAAATTTCAATAAATAATTGGGAAGCCACAAGATAAAGTGTTAAAATATTTAAGGTAGAAACTAGAAAGTAACATGTTTCCCCTCCATCAACCAACAGGAGCCATGACAGATCATTCTCAAAACTCATAGCACGAAGTTATTGGCAAGAGTTTACCTCTATGCGCTTCGGAGAGGTTGTAGTTGCAAAGCGTTTGACTACGGTTCCGTTTTCATCCACCAAAAACTTAGTGAAGTTCCACTTGATGTTGTTACAGATGAAGCCTCCTTTCTTAGACTTCAGGAACTGGTATACTGGAGCAGTTTTTTTGCCATTTACATAAACCTGAGGTCAAAGAAAAGGAAAATATTAACAGTAAAAAAAATCATGAGAATGACAAAATCTGAGTTCTAAAACACAGCCTACAATGTGCTACCCTGAACATTTTTCAAGGAAAAGGGAACCCAGATGAAGACCCAAGGTTGTCAAAAGACTCATGCCAAAGAACCATGTTAAATTGGCTTTGTACAATAGAACAAGATGCACAAAATCCAGTAATCAGATTCAGCACAAGTGTTCAAGATGCACAACGTCATGCAACACCAGAAATTTACTGAAGCATATATTTGAGTGAATGCTTCAGCCACTTTTGACAACACTGTAATAGCTAATGGAAAACTGACTCTTTTCTTTTTCCATAAAATGGTAAACTGACTTTTAATTTCAATAAGATTGCAATATTAGTAAATGAGGCTAACGCCAAATGCTCCGAGAAAAATGCTGATGCAGTACCAGGGCAACAGCAACACAACTGTTATGTAACAACTGATACCCCTACTAGAGTTCAAGTGAATGACTGACTTAGACAGTGTAAGATGGGCTAGCTATGGAAATTTCTTTTATTTCACCTCAGTCAAATATGGATGGTTCTATCCAGCAACCACCATCAACTTTCAACAGTTTCATGTCCTTGCCACGATGAATATTGATACGTGTTAAAAAAAGAAAAAGAATAATAGCATATTGTACACAAAACAAAGAGAACAAAGAACCAACATAAACCTAAGTAATCCTACAAGGGAGAATATCCCACCGAAGCAGCAAAAAGTTGATTTTTACATATATTGGAAAGCAATTCTTTGGCGTATTATTCTTTGAAATTACAACTCAAATGGGCTTTTTTTTTTGTGGTGAATTCTCATGGGGTACCATTTTGAAGAGTTATTTTTGGAGAATTTTATTCCCACAAAGTATCACTTTTACAAAAAAAAAAAAAAAAAAACACCACTTTTTCAAATTTGCCCTTTTCCTAATTTTCTCACTTTCCTTTTTTTTTTTTTTTTTTGATGATCAACACCACCACCCTCCTCCTTCCGTCCCCACCACCTCCTCCACCGTCATCGTCATCGCAATTGACGTCGGAGACCACCAACGCACCTAGCCTCACCTCCACTATCGTCGTCGTCGTCACAAACCAACGCCGCACCTCATCTCTGGTGACCCGCACCGATGATTCCTCATGTGAGTCAGAGAAGAAATCTCCGGCTCAGATGATCGAGACGAGAAACATCGTCAGCGATGTGTGGGCCCGAGCCATGAGGAGTGGAATGACGAGTGAGGGGAATCGAAGATTGAGCAATCATCATACTTTTGTTTACACTCATCATCACGCTGAGTGCTTTGATTAGAATCTCATGCTCATTCCTAAGCATCTTTATTCTTTATAGATTAGTAAGGAATCAATCAAGGAGCATATGATGTCAATCAAAGGGACGTACGACACACCAATTAATTAAGGATTAAGGTTGATTGGTTCGTCTGTCTTGGTTCTTTCGTTGTTTTTATTGTGTGATTGTTTATCTCGTGCAAAGGACTAAGGTTGATTGGTTTGCTACAGTCAGGTCGTGCATAATCGAAATTCATTAAGCGAAACTCGCGAAAAATTGACCTTGTGACAATAAACTAGTACATCTATACAACTAAACTAGTATGTCTAAAACAAACCAATTTTGAAATACTAAATTTGCATATGCATACTACATTTTCCACAAGCGTATTAATTTTTGTTTAGACGTATTAGATTTTTTGAAGGTGTATTAATATGCATCAATTTGTTTAGGTGTACTAGTACACCTGAAACTAATACGTCTGAAATAAACAAATTTTGGCGTTACATTTTGCATAGGTGTACTAATTTTTGCATAGACGTACTAATTTATTTACTCATGCATACTAGTTTATTTGAACAAGTTTTATTCAAATCATAAAGTAGTACGCCATTTTTGCACAAACGTTATAATATGCCTGAAGTACCTTTTTCACAGGCGTACTACCTAATTCACAGACGTACTAGTACGCATGAACAAATGGTCTTTTTGTACAGACACACTATCTTTTTCACAAGCGTACTTGTACGTCTAAAACAAACCAATTTTGACGTACTACATTTTGCATAGGCATACTAGTTTTTACATAGACGTACTAGTTTACTTGCTCAGACGTACTACTTTATTTGAAGAAGTCTGATCCAAATCATATAGTACGTCATTTTTGCACAGACGTTATAATACGCTTGAACTACCTTTTTCATAGGCATACTTCCTAATTCACAGGCGTACTAATACGCCTGAACAAATGGTCTACAGGTTCAATTCACAACCCATGAATTTGATTTTTATTTTTACTCCGCTCGTATAGTAAATGTGCCTTTTTCTCTACCCAAATTTGTTCCCTTTCTTTACTCGACTCTTCTTCTTTTTCTCTCTTATAATTAATGTGTCTTGTTCTATCAGCGTCTTTTTTTCCATATATGAATTTCTTTTTCTCTTTCAACTGCGATTTTGTACCCTTTTTATCTTAGCTCTTTTGTTCTCCTCATGTAGTTAATTTACCTAATATTCTATATGTGTATTTTTTACATATATACTTCTTTTCTTTCTTTCCATTGCGTTTTTTACAGCAAAAAAAGTTAGCTACATGATAAATTACTCCTAATTATCTTGATTACCAATTTATTCTATGCACTATTTATGTTAATTTTTTCTAAGTGTAATAATTTTTCGTCCTGCACTATTTATATAGGATATGTTAGGTACCACTAACTAATTAGAAGAAAGTTATTCAGTTCAAGAGAAAAAAAATCATGAAACTTTCTATAAAAAAAATACTTTTTTTTGAAGAAAAATGCGGATAACTTGATGATCGCGATTTAATAGTTTTGGCCGGCCCCTCCTATCATTTAATCCTGGTTCCCCTTACTTTTTCACAAGCATACTGATACGCCTGAACTAGTACGTCTTCTTTGATTGCTTTATTGGACAGAATAATTTTGACGTATTAAATGTTCTCCCATTATGTGTTTTTTGTCATTTTAGATCCAGGTTCACTCGAAGTATTCGATCGAAGAACAAGTCGCACAAGCGACAAATGGGAACAGAGAGGCCGTCGAAATCGAACTCATACCTATTCTCAGATCCCTTCGTGAAAATCAACACCGTCCCGACTGCCCCCGGCAGCTCGACCTTCTCCAAATCAAACCCGCTCCCCATAACAGAACTCAATTCCACAACATCCTCCATGTGTATCGCTTCATCTCCCTATCACAATGTAGAGCTTTTGGTATGAAAAAGCTGAATTCTATTTCTAGTATCTTTCTCCAGCAACCTTACATGAACACAAATCTTGCTCTCACAAAATGGCTTTCCAAGCGTACATTATCACAATTCTTCAATACAGGCTTCTATTCTGCTTTGTTCCATCCAGCTTTCTACTGTTCATTGATCTCTCATCACCAGACAATGGCAGCATTATCATGCAAATCTTGTTGTGAGTCCTTAAATCATGGTATCTTTCAATTCAATTGGAATCAACCTAATATGGAGGAAAATGACGACGACATACAGTTGCGCCATGGAGAATATAGTGAGAAAGCATCACAATATACGGTCCCCCATACTGGTCGGGGCGGGTGGGGAGGCGACGATGTCGGAGAAGCGACGACAGAGGGGACGGAGGCGATGAAGGAGCCGGGGTCGGTTGGGATGGTTGTGGAGGGATAATATGGGTATTTTTAATAAATTGAGATCTCTTGGGAATTAAAATTAGTTAGTGGTACCTCATTGGAATAAAATCTTTTAAGTAGTACCTCTCGAGAATTCTCCTTTTTTTTTTGTGAAAAAAAGTAACCATTGTTGTAACAAATTGTAAGTTGGTGTTTTTTTTTTTTTTCCTTTTATTGTTAAAAGATGCCCGAGTGACTTTACCTTATGAAAGATGGGAAACTCGACTTTGTAACGAGTGCAAGCAAACTCCACAATTTCCTCGTTGCTTCCTGGCTCCTGGCTAAGAAATTGGTTGCATGGAAATGCTAATATCTCCAGACCTACATATAAACGAAAACCTATGATACCAAAATTCATGCTAGTATAACATCACGAAAAAAAAAAAAAAAAACAAATAAAGCATTAAAAACCAACCTTGATCTTTATACTTGCTGTATAATTCACTCAATTCGGTGTAGTTTGAATTAGTAAAGCCACTGCACATGTTGAGAGGAACAAAAATTATAATTACATATGCCCATCAGATTGTACAGCATCAGAAAAAGGGGGAAAAGGTCATCTCATCTCAAAAGGTGATTGTGAGCAAGTTTGATAGGCCAATAAACCAAACCAAATTGATCTTGCCTGTAGTAAGCAAAGATAAACCAGTCTACTATCAAAGTCCCTAGTCTCTCTTCTTTTTTTCCCTTTCTTTTTTCTTTTTTTGACTTGATAGGTTTGGAGGAGATTCAGAAGGTCAGCACTATGGTGTGACAATATGGGCTAGCTAATTCAACACCAAAAGGACAAATCAAGATGAAAAATAATTTTGACACTACGTAATAAACTTTAGAAGTGATGATAGAAGCTGAACCTACCATTGTGAGGCAACATTGACAATGAGTAGCACTTTTCCCTTGTATTGGCTAAGATCTATGTCATTCCCACGCGTATCCTGCAAAAATTCAAGGAGACTAAGTGTTCCACCAAACAAGATGATCAGCAGCTTACACACTAGCATTATACGTCAAGTTTCTCCTAATGTTTCTCCTCATGGAATACCAAGCAACAATACACACGAAAACAACAAGAAAGTCCTGACATGAACCTGATAGGAATCTTTTGATACAGAAATTTTTTTCAAAGAAGCGTGGTCACTCTGATCAACTTAGTAGCTGCTCTGTTGAAGGACAAAAAAAAAAAAAAAAAAAAAAAAAAAAAAAAAAAAAAAAAAAAAAAAAAAAAAAAAGAGAGAGAGAGAGAGAACATAATTTTGACGTTGAATCTTTGTTGGCAGTTAGACACTGATGTTTCTATTTCTAGACATCCAAAAGCTATGCATTCTTGACACCTCATCGATGGTAAATTTAACATGTTTCTGTATAAAGAAGGACCAGAGCGAGAACAATTAACAAGAAACTCAGATTGACTTCAACAGTGGTGAATTTTAGACATGTTCCTGTGCAAAAAAGGATCAGAGCCAGAACAATAAACAAGAAATTTATGAACCATCGAGTAGAAATTACTCAAATCATGTGACCAACAGGAAAGTCATGTTCCTGTAGAGTATGAAGCTTTTGCTCGTACGGTATGGAGATAAATTATTCATGTGACCAACTTCATCCAGTGGGGCTTCCAGGAAAACACAGATGATGATGACTCATGGATTAATCTCACTGCCATATGCAAAGCATCAAGTTCTCCTTTTTGATCCAATCATCTCCAATCAGCTACCAGTCTAGAATGGTTATGTTAATGCATAATGACACCAAAATGAGCCAAACCAACCTATATTTTCTGATTAACCAATTCGATAACCTTGAGTTCGGATTACAACATCAAAGTCTCTTCCTACCAGGCTATCATCCACAAACAATCAAATCGCAACAACACAATCAGTCAAAACATCATCATCATCATCGTCATCCCATCAAACAACTCTCCGAATTCGTTGAACGAGCCGAAAACTCATCTAAATTAAACGAGACTTGGAACGAGGCGTGCCAGGTTTTTTCACCAGACTAACCTTGACAACGAAGTCGTGGACAGATTTGGCCCCGTCAGCCATTGATATGAATCCCCAATTCTGGTCCGAGATTCGAGATGGGTTTATTCTCAGAGATTAATGATCGAGAGTATTGTTTTGTGCTTTGGTGGGGTGAAGTCAAGGGAGGGAGAGAAGCGGGAGGATATGTAGATGGGGGGAGAGAGTCTGTGTACTACGTGCTACGGGTGAAAAAGGAAAAATGGGACTAGTGAGGACGAAGGTAACTGATTTTGCCAGATTTGTTGATTGGACTGTTGTGATGCGATCACTTTGTGGGCAAACCGGATTACGTGTGGGACAGAACAATGGATAGCAGTTTGTTAATTTTAAATGATGAATGAATGAACCAATGAATTTTATTTTTGAAGGTTTAATTTAAAAGTTGAACTTTCAATTGTTAGATTGGATTTGAGTTAAACTCGGTAGATTATTGGATTGGAATCACCGGCTGTAGTAGATGGTGTGCTGTAGACAATTCTGGTCATTGGATTCTAATCCAATGATTCAAGTTTCTCTTTTTTAGGGTTGGGGATGTTTTGTTTTATTATGTTTCTTGTGTGTTTTTATGGGTTAACTTTTTTTTTTCCTAATATTTTTATTCAGACTTTTTAGATTGTATTTTTTTAGGGTTCATTTTTAGTTTGTAGGGGTTTCCTCCCTTTTCTTTACATTTTTTTAATGTTTGTTTTTTTAATATAAAACAGAAGAAAGGGGTTGTTTTTCTGAGTCTAAAGTACTCGTGCTTTAGTTTTATTGCAGCCGGTGATCCCAACCCGAGATTATTAGGCATATCTCATCCTTTTAGTCATCAAAACAAAGACACCCATAACTTTAACAAGAGTCACGTGATAGCTAATTAAGTTAGTCAACGAGACATTATGTCATTCGTTACCTCTTGTCTCCAGATCCCCATCTGCCAAGCCATTAGTTCGACTGAATCAGTTGGACCATTGTCGAACCTCTTAGGTTCTCTCTGTTTTTTCTTGTTCTCTCAGTACATTATAGGAGTATATAGGGCTGCAAATAGTCGAACTAATTCGTGGACCTGTTTGTCTTGCTCCAATAAAAGTAAGACTCGAATATCATTTATAAAACTCATGAGCCAAATTTGAGATACATATGACTCGACTTGATAAGTCCACGAATCGGCTCATTTATAAACTCATCGAGTTAGTTCGACCGTAGCTCACTTAAGGCTCGACTTTATATGTACATTTATAATTTATTTTTCATAAATATATACATAACATTCATGAGCAATGTAAAAATCTCATATCTTACTTATTTTTTATTTTTATCTAAAATTATCATACCTTTTAATATATAAAATTATTAGGTGATTGTGTGTCAAAATACTTTTTTTGTGTAAATTTCCAATAGGTATTATTTTTGAAATTTATTTATCAAAGAATCACCCAAACTTATTAATTATCACTTTTGATAGATGACTAATTGGTAAATAAGATAATAGGATGTGATCAACTAGAAAATATTTTAGCTTTTGATTAGTAATTGGTAATTCTCCTTCTTCTTTTTTTTTTTCTCCAATTCAATGTACAAATTTATTGCAATGTTAGAAAAGCGAATTGAATTGCGATAATATTTGGAAAATTTGGCAATTTATTGTAATGTGATTTTGATATATTGTACGATATAAAATTGCCATATAATGTATCAAAATCACATATATCAAGTGCAATTTTGTTACTTAATAGGTCTTATCACATATATTGTACAATAGAATTGTTACTTAATATAAAAAAAATCACATTACAATATAAATTTTTTGTTACTTAATGGCAATATCATATCAAAATCACATTACAATATACAATATAAAATTTTACTTAACTTTAGGCTTTTCTTACTATTGAAATACGTATTTTAGGATTTTCCAATTCAATTACAATGTATTTTGAGACGATATTTTACTCAGCTTTTTTTTCCAATACGGTGTACCAAAGTTATTAGGTATTTTTTTTACTTCTCACATTTTATTAGTATTTGGTTTCAACTAGAATACTACCACATGCGCTGGATGGCCCCTTTTTGAGAAAATTGAAGACTCTTTTTTAAAGGCTCTATACAGCTGCATGATCAAAAAGGATTTCTTTCTAATTATCCGTTTTTTCTTCTTTTTGGGTGGTAAATTTTTCTCAGAATCTGGGAGGTGAATCCAACCCATGTTTGAATTGAGATCGATAAACTGCTGCAAGTTATTCATTTCTGAATCAGATAGATTCATATCTGAAAGAGGTTGGCAATCAGATCAGAGATCATAATAGAAATATGGGTGAATTACCTAAACATACAAAAATTGAAAAAAATATCAAAAAGATACACAAGGAATCTAAATTCTAAAAACATGTAATTCATCCATCTCATTTAAATCCTTAACCCGATTCTCATCTCCACCCCAACCTCTAGCATCACCCAACTGTCGCTGGAATCTTCGTCAAAATCTAGTCGCCACCGTCGGAATCTTCGTTGGAATCCGACCTTCGCCGTCGGAATCTTCTTCATATTTTGACAACCGTCGTCGGAATCTTTGCCAGATTTTGACAACCGTCGTCGGAATCTTCGTCACATTTCGGCACCTGCCGTCAAAATCTGACCATGTTATTGGAATATGAAATAGAGCGCCTAAATAAAAAAAAAAAAAATAGAGCGCATGATCAAAAATGAAAACAAAGCATTATTACATTATAAAACAGAGCGTCAGTACAAAAATGAAATAGAGCGCTTGTTCTGACGCTCTGTTTCGAAACAGAGTGCATGAACAAATGAAACAAAGTGTATGTACAAATGAAATAGAGTGTGTGAACAAATATAACAAAGCGCATGAATAAAAAATAAAACATAATAATAATACGAGACTGTGCATCATCAGATCTCGACATCACTCAAAAAACTAAAATAGAGTGCATGAACAAATGAAATAGAGCGCATATATAAAAAATTAAACAGAGCATATGTTCCGGAATAAAATAGATTGCATGTACAAAAAATAAAATAGAAGGCATGAACAAATAAAATAGAATGCATTTACAAAATTGAAACAGAGCACAAGATAAAAAAAATGAAAATAGAGCGCCAATACAAAAATAAAACAGAGCGTCTGTTCTGACGCTAGCTCTATTTCGAAACAGAGCACATGATCAAATAAAACAAAACGCATAAAACAGAGTGCATGTTATGTGTATGAAATCACACATCATTTCGTTATTCTAAACGTTTGTTTTTATTCCCTTTAAATTGTCTAAATTGTATTTTTAGTGTCGTTTTGCCTTGGAATGTTGGTACTGCTGTGTCTTGATGTTTTATGATAGATTGGCATGGAATTTGAGGCAAAAAAGAGGAAGAATTGCAAGAATGGAAATCCAAGTGCTCGAAGAGTTGTATTTCACGTTTCGTCGCCATTTCACGTGCTTTGAGAGTCTTTTCAGCAAACTTTTCTCACGATTAATTAGATCTAAGTGTTTAGATGCTATGTATAAGCTTTGGGAATTTTTGGACGTCGTTTGCTATTTCTAATTTTAGTTTTAGGAATAATAGTGAATAGTGAACAGTACCAGGCGCGGGCGCGACTGTTCATGGCGCGGACGCGACACTGTTCACATGAATAGTGTCTCGGGCGCGCCTAATGTAAAATCCAGATCTGTTTTTGTTTCGTCCGTTCGATTGAATCTGTTATGGATGAGGCCTATTTAAACACTTCCTAGGATTGGAAAAAAACAAGTTATCATCAGAGAAACAAGAGGAAACGGCAGAGACGAAGGAGGAGAAGAAAGGCGACGCAAATAAGGGTTTTTTGAGAGGAATTCAATGCGCCTTCAATCCAAACACTCAGCATCGGCTTCGGATTCACATTGGATTGCATTTGTACTCTGTATAACTTTTGTTTCCTGATTTATATCTGACCAGAATGTTATAGCGCTTTCATTTAATGGATTCCATGTGTTATTTGTTGATTATGTGTGAGTAGTTTGTGATTAGGGATGTGTTGATGCGT